>APFE031000229.1:0-13816 GCA_000404065.3 Pinus taeda
AGTATTAACGATAATTAATTGCAAGTGGTTTCTAGTGTGCTAAAATGGAAAACTATAAATATTTTGTTTTTTTAATCTCTATTTATAGAGTAAATAAGTCAAAAATAAATTTAAAATATAAACTTTTTTTTAAACTTATTGTGATGTTGCCTAAATTTCTTTAAGCCTTTATGTTGTTGAATATTCCTATTAAACCCACAAAGACTCTAGACTCTACAATGCATTATACCTTTTATTAGTTATTGAATAATAGATTGGGTATGCCTCATAGAGAGGAGTTTTCCTAAAAAAAAAAATCTTCCCATTTTACAACAATAATATCCATTCTGTATAAAAATATATTCTATAGTGTTTATGAATATAGCAATCTCCTTTTCTTATATTTTTCTTATATTTTGTGTAGAACTTCATTACTTTTCAGTTATTTTTAGTAATTCCTTAGATATGTAAAATATATAAAATATATTCTATAATGTTTATAACTAGAAATTGTCCCAAAAGGTACAAAGAGAGGCCGATAGGATTATTAAATTGGAATTGTTGAATGTTTCTAGAAGAGATATTGGTTCAATCAGCGCGGTCGCCTACAGTACCCCAACTCTTCCCGGTAAACCCTAACAGCTTTTCTTCGTTTGCGAAAAATTAAAATTTGCACCAGTAAACGTCACATATACCTGTACAGCTGGATTGTTGATTGATATCTTTGGACGTTGAATAATTTAAGGTAAATCTATTCGCTATCATGCGTTTGGGAAAAAATGAAAATTTGCACCAATAAGCATCACAGATATATACAGCTAGATTGTTGATTGATATCTTTGGACATGCTCGATTATGAATAATTTAGGGTATAATCTATTCCGTAAACAAAGGATCAAAGCGGGAAGGGGTGGGCTTTGTGTACTGGATCAAGCCTCTGAGATTCATGGGAGAAACGAAGGAAGAATCCCTACCAACCTCCTCTGCAATCATCCACTGTACTCTCTCGGTTGGATGAAATCTGTCCCAATAAACATATTCCTTGGGTTCCTTGCAGATTGAGCACCCTGGATCCAACCCACAGCCTACATGGCCATTTTATGGACCATCTCCACAGCACGCCAAAATCGTATCACTAAAACCTGCATACCCATTCATATATCATCAGTTCATCATAAACATATGTAAAAAAAAAAAGTTTCAGAGAAGATAATTTTGGGGAAAATTTAATGGATTTAACGAGTTAAATGTTCGTTACGATTTTTTTTTGGAAGAATAACATTATCAAACTATCTGGTGTAATTCATTGTCAAAATGTCCTCCAGAATCCTTAAAATTATTTTATATATTCATTGTTGTCGAGTGATAATTACCTAATGGCTTTCCATTGTTAATTAGGTTGAGCATGAAATTGTAGTTATTCACATCGATGAACATTTCTAAATTTTCTGAGCTAATAAATCGCCTAACCTCAACAAATTCTGGAATAAGGTGTACTCATATGCTTATAAATTTATTAAAAGTGCTATCTATAATATGTCTTACAATTCACATAAAATCTCCCAAAAAATTGGTACTAATACTTCCCAGCAAATAGTTTTTATAAACAGGGCTTGCACTAACACTTATCAGCAAATAGTTTTCATAAGCTTTTAATAGTGACTCCACAAATAGTTGAGGGCCAACAGTCGCCTGCAGAGACTCGTTCACCATGTAATTCCCCACAATATCGTTGGCTACAATGTTGATTGCAAGAACAACATTAGATAGAAAATATTTTGCGGAATAAACAGAATCATTCTGCAGCATATGAAAGAAATTTTGAACTCCTTCACCTGGCGCTCAAAGGGAACGACGTTCTGAAGAAATTTTTATCAAAACTTCAGATAATAAAAAAAGATCATCCTAAATAGGCAAGAAAAGGCATATACTACGATCTTTAAAGAAAACCCAATGTCAAAATGAATGAATTGTTACCAGGTGTTGAAGAGTGGAATCAAGCAAGCCACTTCCAACAGAAGCAAAATTAGCACCATGAGAGATATCCAAATACACTTTAGGTTGAACCCAGGGAGCAGGAAAGGGTAACCCTAAACCAGAGACTGCGAATCCAAGATCATAATATTAATTTCAGAGAAGAGGGATTTGTGAGGAGTAATTTTGTTCTTCCATATACAGATTACATATTACTCGCATTGAATTTCTTTAGTCAAATTGATCGCAAAAATTGAGATATAAGTAATCCGGAAAAATATTAAATTTGTATATGAGAAAATATAAATTATACAAGTAGCCATGTCAGTGCCAGAATATTGATGAGCTATCTATTTTCTTTAACAAAAATACCAGATAATGAAGAAGCAACCAGATTGATCATGGAACTCACCTATGAAATTGAAAAGTGTTCGGCCATCAGAGAATCAACCAGTGGGTTTCTAGAAGAAAGATTGGCCATATGGAGCAAACTCAGCCCGAGCCTCGATACTCTCATTCACAAAATTATTATTCCCAACATCTGCTAATGAGTAACTCGATTTCATTTTCTGAATCCTATAGCGACTGGCATTTCCTTACTTCTGCCATTCAGTTCTCCCAACACATGACTGTGTGCATCTAAAATACTTGCAATTCAAAGGTTATACACTAAATTTTAGATAAGCATGAAGAGATTAAAATCATTGAACCATTTCCAAAGAAATCAAGGCAAAAAGAGAAGTGATCATCAACCATTGAACTTCTTCAATCATTAAACTTCTCCACCCAGCGATCTGGTTGATCATTAACCACCGGAAATCCAGGGTATAGTAACAATTTGATCGAAATAGTTTGACACTATCATTTGGCAGTCTTCAATGACCTTGAGCAACAACCACCTATTATATCGCTTAGCCAAATAAATAATGTTGCACAGAATGGATGAAGAACCAGTGGTCAACACCATTACAATAGATTCATGAACATCTAAAGACACATATGCATACACGCTAAGGCCTTTAAGAATGCATTGAACCCATACAAGAAATTGTAGGGGTTGTATGAGCTGTGCACATGCAAGCTCATTAGCTTTGTCGTTTTTTTGTGTTTAAAATCTTTGCTTTTCCTGAGTTTTTTTTCTGTCAATCCTTGTTTTTTATGAGCTTTTTCGTATTTTCTTGATTTTTTGCATAGAATCCTTTCTCGTGAGCTTGAGCTTTCGTGCTTTTTTGACTTTTCGTGCTTTCTTGATTTTCTGTTGTTTTGTTTTCTGGTTCAGATTAATGGTTGAAAGTGTTTCCCCTGATCTAACCAATCAAGGTAAAAGTGGTGACGAAAAGTTGATGCATAGGAAAGGCCTATGGGCCTAAATATGGCGATCTCCTTTTTCTATATTTTGTGTAGAACTTCTTAATTTTCACTTGTTTTTATATAATTCCTTAAATATGACTGTACTTGATCACTTGTTTCCACCTCTTTCTAAATCATGTGCTATCATTTTTTTTTTTAAATAAAAAAACTTGCGTAAAATCTTCAATAGCTTTTTCATTTGAATTTAAAAAATTATATAATTATTTTTAATAAAATAAGCTAAAACTATTAATAATTAAATAAGATATTTAGGAGGTTTTTTAAAATAAAAGTTATAAATATCTTATTACATAAAAATTAATAGAAATTTACATTTTATTTATTAATAAATCAATTAATATTTTTATGCTATTAAGAAATTTTTAATTTAATAATAAATATTAATATTTAATTAGTTATCAGATTAATGATTAATTGGGATGAAAAACTACAATAAAAAAATTCTACTTCAAACCTTCACGTGGCCTTGAAAATGTTTAAATTTCAAGTTAAGAGTTATTTAAAATTTACATAATTATTTGTTTAATTTACATTGACTAGATATTCTCAGCACATTACCGTTTGAATGTCTCTTTAGTTGTAATGATTGAATGTAATAAAAAAAGTCTCAAAGTATAATAAAATATTTTAAACATATTTATTATAATGTTGGTAGTTTTTTATGGTTTAAATTATGAGTATTAAATAATTATTAACCATTTTTAATATAAAAATAAAATAGAAAGGGAAAAATGGAAACTGGGTTAGAGTTTTTCTGAAGGTCAACGTCTCCGGATGATCGTTGGGAGACCCAGAAGCTCATTGTTCATCATCTGAACTAATTTTAACCTTACCTTTTTAACATCCAATAACCAATTACGTAGGTAGGGTAATATGTTATATGATCATCGTGAGGAGACCACGAAGCTCAATGTTCATCATCTCACAAATTATGTAGATAATAAGTTATATTATTAACAATATCTTGAGTTTATTGCAATGTAAACATATTAGGCATTGGAGGAGATTGGGTTGGAAGGAGTGATTGTTGAGAGTAAATTTTATTTTTTGTTTTGTGTCTGTCCATTATTGTTGTTATGGCCAAGTCCAAAGTGTGCAACACCCCACCATCATTGCATCGTCACAAAAATGAAGGAGTGGTCTTCATCGATGTAATTATTTTGTTGTTATCCCAGATTTGGTTGACCTGCAGTGCGGTAATTTTTATTTGCAGCTAAGCTTTTCATTTGAGAACAAAGTTGTTACATGAATCATATCAGATGTGATGTTTGAGAAATAGCCACAACACAATTCTGATCGTACAGTGGGGATGTGTGAGGTTATATTCTCACTGGTCGTCGCAACAGGAGTAAGTGAAGGTAAATTTATTTTATGAATTTTCCTTAACCAGAAGCGCGCCACTAATTGCATCATCATCCTTCAAATCCATTTAATGGATTAGATATATATAAAATGATTTTTGGTTTGTGGAAGGATTGTGGTATTAATATATTGATGTGTTGATATAAGAAAAGCCAAAGTCGGTGGATTTGAGCTACCACATTGAAATCATGACACTGCAAGCTAACGAAAGGAATCCAGACCTGTTGCGAAAGAACCGTTTACCCGTAGACACTTTTTGAAGAAATCATATTTACGCCAGGATTCGAGGACAAAACATCATCAATTGATAATTTGGATGGTTTTGCCACTGTCATGCAATCTGTCGTTAATGCTATGTTGCCACTGTTGCCATTGATGTGAATTAGCGATCTCCTAAGGTTAGCCGAGAGGAAGATTCGCCGCCTGGAGGATATTTTGGATATGGCAATCATCCAAACTGCAGTCGGGGGTGAGTTGCTAGCAGTGTGCTGGTGGACGATGAGTTCATTCAAGCTAAAATTTTATGCCCATCGAGCACAAAATTGGAGCCGGAAAAGGATATCTGAGTTTGAACCCTGATCCACCATTCAAAAATGGATTCGACCCTCATGTGGTCAATGTCAGATGAGGCACGTGACATGGGTTGCTACATGGATTTCCAGAATGCTTTTGTAGAAAATTATTATTTTATTATTTTATGTTATATGCAGTATTATTTGTCTGGCGTGAGTTGCAATTTATTGGTTGTAATATGTTATTTTTTAATAGTAAATGCATAATTTTAAAAAACAGGTTAATTATTAGTTATACATAGTTTGCAATAAGGTTAAGTTGGTGCTATCAGTCATGCTCTCTGAGTACTAGTAAATGTTATTTAATATAAGGTTAAGTTGTAGAATTGTGTGTTTAGTAAATATTATTTTATACAAGGTCAAGTTGTAGAATTGTATGCTAGAGAAATCTTATACCTAAAATGCTATCTTAAATAATTGATCAAGGTTGTGGAGGTTCCGGTATTCAACAAATGGTGGCAGTTCCATAGGATGCTTCACTATTGAGACTCACCTATTGCACTCCAAGAGGATGAGAAGCCTCATTTATACAAAGTATGTCAATGGTGGTATTAAGAAGTTATGTCTTAAAAGGACCAAGTGGAAAGCTCAAAAGTGTGGTTAAGAAAAAAGCTAAAAGTGTGAGATTCCATAGTGAAAATGAGTGCTAGTAATGACCATAGAGACAAATATAACAGAGATTCATTTATTGTTATAATATATTATATGTGACCATTAAAGAAGGGTGTTGCAAGTAATATTTCATGTCATCTATCATGTGATTTCTTGGTTATTTATTATATTAATTATTTTTCTACAATGTCTTAATCACAGATGCACTTTTTTAGAATCTAAAAGTGACTTATTTTCTATATTTTTATAATGTTGTGATCAATAATATATTAAATGTGATTTCTCTAAATAATATATTAAATATGATTTGGATATATCATAATGTGATTTATTCAAATTTTTAATAATAATTTAATTTCCAAAATGATTTCCCTCTTCAACATTTCTCATTTTTCATGGGATTTGAACATTTAAAATTTCCTATCTATTCGTCAAAGCGTTGGAAAAACCACAAACCAAACCAAAACTTTCAATTAAAAAGTCTGCATTCCAGTATTGTTTGTGATGTTTTCTGCTAGAAATGCAACTTCATGTTTTGAGAAAGTCACTACATTCTAGTATTGTTTGTGATGATTTCTGCTACAAATGCAACTTCATGTTCGTATTCTCAAAAGAAAAATATATGTGATTTACATTTCTCGCTTGTCGTAAATTTGTTCCCAAATTATAATTCCAATCAATATAGAGTTCCAATCGATGGTATGCAGAAACTCTTAAAAAACCAAGGTGAAATAGTTTCAAAATTACTCAGCAATTCCATGCTGTCTATATTCCATAGAATTTGCTTCTCATTATTTAGATGGGATAATTTTATTCCCAAACCACTTAGTTAATGAAAATGTTTAGATTTCACAAGAATCAGCATCCATAACCAAGATACAGTCTTCTATTATAATGCAATTAATGATCAAATTACCTGGAAATATCGCTAGTTTACCATGCTGGCTACTACAATTTCAAAGCCCTATACTAACAGAGATCCATATGTATAACTAATAGAGAAATTATCACATATTTATATGCGAAAGCAATTTGGAGTACAAAAATATATGTTAAGCTCCGGAGGGATAGACGCTGCTGCAGAACGCGGTAGGAGGATTGAGATTGCTGTTTCTAACAATGCAAAATCACGAGGTAGAGGGCGGCAATGGTATCAAAGTCCCGTCTTACAGGTCTTGCAAGGTCAAGAAAATACAGCAATGTTAAGAGTGGGGGTGACATTTGCAGATATGGAAGCTCAGGAAAGATAGCGCCCAGGGATTTAAGCTTTAATTCTGGTGCTGATCATAATTGAAGCATGAACGCTTTTCATAACGTGTTTTCTTTTGCACTCTCTAGCTGTTCCGCCAGCCCGGACTAGGATGAGAAACCTATCGTGCTCAATTAATGGTAGAAAATTGTTGAACACCTTTGCCAGATGCTTGAAACGGTTGCAGCTCTCCACTCCCATGTTGTATCTCGGGATGCAAATAACTGAAGGGAAGCTTAATAACATTGAAAAATGTAACCCATTACTCAATTTCATATTTAATCGACCTAAAATACAACTCACTCAATAGATTTTGTCATTCAGATTTTTGGAATATTTCGAAAGCTAGATCTGAATAAGAATAGATAGGTCGGTCAATAAAATATATGTTTTTAGAGTATTTATAACTGAAATAAAATATAAATCAGGAAATATATCTTTTTTATTAGATTTTTGGAATATTTTGAATTATGAATCTAAACAAAAATGGATACAAGTCATTCAATAGATTTGGTTTTTAGATTTTGGGAATATTTCGAAATCTGAATCTAAATAGCTGAAAAAATGATTAATAATATTAAAAAAATAAGCATTACCTAATTTTATGTTTAGTAGATAACTTCTGACTAGAATACAAATCACTTAATAAAATTTGTATGTCTAATTTTATAAATATTTAAAAATATAGATCACAAATTATATTGTACTGGAAGACAATTAAGAAAACACAAAATGTTTATATAATATTTCTTTTTATATATATAAAAGTGAGCTATATTTTGTTTTAAATTTTGTAGAAATTTTTTGAAATCACAATTCAAAATTAGATAAATCTATATTTCATTATTCATTAGAAAAAACAATTTAAACAATAAAAATCCACTTTTCAAAATGATTTTTAATTCACTCTTCAAAATAATTTTTATTACCAAATAAGCAAAAAAAAATCTAATAATTAAACTTTCTAAACATACAATCAAATATGTTTATAAATTTCAATGTATTTTAATTATATCAAATTTCTTTTTTCACTTAAAAAAAATACCATTTACTAAGTCATTATGATTTCACCAAATTCACGAGATTTTCAATGAAGAAAACCCAAAAGTTGATCATTAGTGCTTCGCTTCAACTATCAGTACAAACCAAGGATATCACGCTACACTTCCCTGGGTTCTGTAGGTGCCACATCATGCACTTCAAAAAATCATCTAAAATCGGAGCACATGCAAACAACCGGCACAGCTTGAGTAACATGATCTTGATTCAATACAGTTGCCGCTCACTTTGTTATTATTTTTATTTTGTTGTTTTTCCACCACTTTCTATCTAATATTGGACACCTGTGATAGCGTGACACGGAAGGAACTCTCTGATAGATTCCTTGCTAGCTTTGAACTTTAAAGA
Source organism: Pinus taeda (assembly GCA_000404065.3). Taxonomy (NCBI): domain Eukaryota; kingdom Viridiplantae; phylum Streptophyta; class Pinopsida; order Pinales; family Pinaceae; genus Pinus; species Pinus taeda. Next base: position 8,527 of record APFE031000229.1, read on the forward strand.
AACCCTATTTTTTCTACCTGTGGTTTGCCTTTTACGAAATCATAAAATGCAATACACACATTATGTTACTTGAACTTCAAGAATATGGTAATTACACACTTCAATATTGTATTTAGTAATGCATCCAAGTTCAAGCTCTTTTTGACGTTAAAATTGGAATTGGTAGTTGATTTATCTTTTCCTCTTCAATGAATTTAAGATAAATGGTAAGATCTACCAGTAGTGATTTAGTTATTTTGATGGACAAAGAAATCACAACAGTCTCATGGCATATAAAGTAACTATGCTAACAGATGTAATATTGAATCACATTGAGGTCCAACACTTTCACAGGTTGTAGATGAGTATACTATGGCTCACTTCATAGTCATTTTTCATTAAAAAAAAATTCTCAGTGCTTACCTTAGTTTAAAATCACTAGTTGAATTCTAGGAAAGAAACAATACTATCACTATGCAACAACAAGAATTCCAAAATGTCCTCTGGTGTTGCTATTATTTATTTCCTTAAACTCTCTATTTTATTGTCAATAGATTTTGTCATTCAGATTTTTGGAATATTTTGAAATCTAGATTTAAGCTAATTTTGAAATCTAGATTTAAATAAGAATAGACATAAGTCACTCAATGAATGGATATAAGTCACTCAATGGATATAAGTCTCTCAATAAATAGACATAAGTCACTCAATAAATTTTGTGGAAAATTTATAATTAAAATATAAATTAGTCAATAGATTTTTTCTATCAGATTTTTGAAATATTTTGAACTCCCAATCTAAATAAAAATTGATATAAGTCATTTAATAGATTTGGTTATTAGATTTTGTCAATATTTCGAAATATGAACCCAAATAATTCAAAAGGTGATTAATAATATAAAAAAAAGATAAGCATTACCCAATTCTATGTCTAGGTAGGGAACTTCCAACTAAAATACAAATCACTCAATAAAATTTGTATGCCTCATTTTATGAATATTTAGAAATCTAGATCACAAATTATATTGTATAGGAAGACAACTAAAAAAACACAATGTGTTTATAAGATATTTCTATTTGTATATATAAAAATGAGTAATGTAATTATTAGACATTTTAGACTTTTTTAGATTATATTTTGTTCTAAATTTTGTGGAACTTTTTTGGAATCAAATTTAAAGTTATGGAAATCTAAATTTCATTATGTATTAAAAAAACCATTTTGTTAAACACACACATGACAAAGAAAAATATGAAAGATAAAACATTAGAATACATTTATTATTAACAAATGATATACATTTATAGTACATGGTGTGACCCTAGTATTAATATTTCAAAAGGTCTCTTGGACTCTTTTGGCTATTCAACTTCCACACTAACTCTTAGAAGATTAAGTGTCCAACAATTTAAACAATAAAAATCCACATTTTTATGAACAATTTTCACTTTCAATTTTTAATAAGGATAAAAAATATATATATAAAACTATAATAAACTCATAGAGAAACAAGTTTATAAAATTAGCAGTAGTCTATAACGCGACTTTTTGAAAGTCTTTCTGGCGGATTTTTCCAGTCAAAATCCGGCAGCAATTTATTGGAATCCCAAGTTTGATAGCTAATTTCTGCACAATCGATGGCTCCCAGGGGTTTTTCAGGGCCCTGAATCCAAATATGCAGTTAAAAAACCATTTTAACTGCTAAAAATCAAGATTTAACCTCATTTTTTCCGCCGGATTCCGTCACCGGAATCTCCAAAAAGTCGCATTATAGACAACTCCATAAAATTATACTATATTTTAATTATAAAACAATATAATATATGATGACAAATTTCTTTTTCATTGAAAAATACCATTTACTAAGACATGTTGATTTCACCAAGATCACCGGATTTCAAATAACCAGATTTGAATGAGAAAAACCCAAAAGTTACTCATTAGTGCATCACTTAAATTATCATTACAAACCAATGATATCACACTACACTTGTCAGGGTTCTCTAGGTGTCCCGTCATTCACTTCAAAAAATCATCTATAATCGGAGCACATTCAAACAACCCGCACAGCCTGAGTAACACGATCTTGATTCAATACAATTGCCGCTCACTTTGTTATTATTTTTATTTTGTTGTTTTCCACCACTTTTTAGTATTGGACACTTGTCATAGCTTGACTCAGAAGGAACCCTCTGAAAAGATTCCTTGCTAGCATTGAACTTTAAAGAAACTCTATGTTTTCGACCTATGGTTTGCATTTTACGAAATCATAAAATGCAATGCAGACATGATGTTCCTTGACCTACAAGAATGTAGTAATACACACTTCAATAGTGTATTTACTGATGCATCCAAGTTCAAGCTCTTTTTCACTTTCAAATTGGTAGTTGATTCGCCTTTTCTTCTTCAATGAGTTTAAGATAAATGGGAAATGGAAAGATTGGCCAATAGTGATTTAGTTACTTCATGGACAAAGCAATCACAATAGTCTCATGGCACATAAAGTAACCATGGTAAGAGATGAAATTGAATCACATTAAGGTTTAACACTTTCACAGACTGTACATGAGTATATTATGGTTCATCTCATAGTAATTTTCAATGAAAAATTTGTTGCTCACTGCTTACCTCACTTTAGAACCATTAGTTCTTGACTAGGAAAATCACAATACTATTATTATGGGATAACAAGAATTCCAAAATGTACTCTAGTGTTGCTATTATTTATCTCTTTAAACTCTCCGTTTTCTATTCAATAGATTTTGTCATTCAGATTTTTGGAATATTTTGAAATCTAGATCTAAATGAATATTTTGAAATCTAAATATAAATAAGAAGAGATATAAGTCACTCTATGAATAGATATAAGTCACAAATAAGAATAGATATAAGCCACTCAATGAATATACATAATGTAATGAATATACATAAGGTACTCAATGGATATAAGTCACTCAATAAATTTTGTAGAAAATTTATAATTAAAATATAAATTAGTCAATAAATTTTTCCTATCAGATTTTTGGAATATTTTAAACTTTGAATCTAAATAAAAATTGATGCAAGTCATTCAATAGATTTGGTCTTTATATCTTGAAAATATTTCGAAATCTGAACCCAAATAACTGAAAAAATAATGAATAATATTAAAAAATAAAACATTACTGAATTATATGTTTAGGTAGAAAACTTCCAACTAAAATACAAGTCACTAAATAAAATTTCTATATCTCATTTTCTTAATATTTGGAAATCTAGATCACAAATTATATTTTACCCAAAAACAATTAAGAAAACACAAGATGTTTATATGATATTTCCATTTATATATTTAAAAATGAGTAATGTAATTATGAGATATTTTAATTTCTTTTAGATTATATTTTATTCTAAGTTTTGTGACGATTTTTTAGAATTATAATTTAAAGTTATGTAAAGCCAATATTATTAAGCATTAAAAAAATAATTTAACCAATAAAAAAAATATTCCCAAATTTTAATCAAAATCTAATGGTTACGCTATTTTATGTAAAAATATGATATAAACAAAGTGAAATATATTTATAAAATTCTTCTATAATTAAAATATAAAACACATGATGCCAAATTTCTTTTTCATTAAAAAAAATACCATTTAAAGCCATTGTGATTTCACCAAAAATCCCCAGATTTCAATGAAAAAATCAAAAAAGTTGCCTCATTACTGCTTCGCTTCAATTATCAGTACTTGACACGATCGTTTAAAGGCATTGTGATTTCACCAAAATCCCGAGATTTCCATTGAAAAAAACCAAAAAGTTGCCTCATTACTGCTTCACTTCAATTATCAGTACTTGACACGATCGTTTTGGGTAGTCTTTGATCTGCTCGATATGGGAATTCAAAAATTGTAAACCTACTGAATTGATAAAACATGCCAATTTATCCTTTGCTATTATTGTATATGATTATACGAATATGTTGCAGGAAGACGTCGTCGATGTCATCAACTCAGTCATTTGGCGTACATGCTAGCCATTGATAGAGCTGGCCGCCACGTCAACTACAAAAGCGAACATACTGACCCCGCTCCCGCGCAATATGCACAGAGACGCCGGCCTTACAGGTTTGGGCAGTATATTCATTACCTAAAACGCATGCTGTCGGTATTTAAGTACTTTTTGAGATTCTGTGCTAAAGTAAACGATCAACATCGTATAATCTTCGGTTCAACTGACAATGATCGAGTGCATAATTCATATGGATCTTCTTGTCTCCACGTAGTTTGTGATCCTCTAGATATGGATTTATTTTTCTCCACCTAGTTTGTCAATTTTTTAGGTTTGAAGTGTGGTTTGAGGAGTTTAGAACTAAGAATATTTAAGTTGTGAAAGTTATTTGGGGATATGGGGATTGCATATGGTTTTTAGTTGAGTAGAATTTTAGTGTGTATTCTCTCTAGCACAAAACACAACTATTTTGAGCAGTATTCTTCAACCACAGAACCCATTACTGGATTTAATCCTCTACTAAAAATCAAAAAGTCTGAATATTCCCACCAATTCAGGGTGAAAAGAAGGGTCAATCCCTCAGCAAAAATAGGATAAAGTTAACCCAAAAACATCTGGATTCAAAATAAATTCATGATCCATCATCAAAAAGTTGTACTAATAAAACTTAAATTTATATAATAAATAAATAAAAAAACATAATTCATCATTTTCCTATTGATTTATGAAAAGACAAATCTCTAAAATCAATAAAACCATTTAAATTTTAAATTTATAAACTTTTCATACAGTTTTTTAAATTTATAATACATTTATAAATTAATATATATTCCTCAATGAATAATACGCAACTTGAATTTCAATAGAAAGATTCCGTTTTTCATGGTCAAATAGTCGAATGCTTTTCATATGACGACTTATGCGGTCGATCATGATTCATCATAACTTGGTTGGCTAGTTGCCGCACGGAACTGCAGATTATACGTTGTGGATTTTTTAATCCAACACAGAATCTACGATGTTGATCTTTTAATCCAACAGAAAATCTCAAAAGTACTTATATTATATGACATGTCTGTGTATATATAAAAGCCGCACCCATTCTAACTCATTGGAATATTTATATAATGGTGTAAAAAAATATGTATTCGATCTGAGTGGTGCTGAGTAGGATAGATGTGGTTTTTTAATATTATATTAAAATAAATAAAAATAATATTTATATTTAAAATAGGTTAATAACATTTTTTTAATATTGATCATAAATAAAATATTTTGTCTTAATAATATAGATTAATTAAGTCCGCATTGGGTAGCTCAA
>APFE031000239.1:0-10052 GCA_000404065.3 Pinus taeda
AATTACAACATCCATTTTTACTCTTATCCACCAAGCCCCGAGAGGGATCAAATATTTTTTCACTCTATGCTAGTTTGCATATCACGATATTTGATACCTCTCGGGGTTAGTAGATCCAGAGTAACGATGGATCTATGTTGGTTTAATTCCCCCATTTAAATAGGCTACATTCCAGGTGAATACCATGGGTCAATACGATGTGCCATTTTGGTGAATACCAGGTCAATACCATGTGCCATTTTATTTTTTATTAATACTAATATTAGGGTTAATAATGTTTTTTTGCATGGTATTAATATAAAAAAATAAAAAAATGTTTTATTTGTTTACCATACCTCTCGTTTATTTATATTTTTATTAATTTACCATACCATTCATAAATACAAGGTGACTTACGGAGCAAATATAAAAAAATGTTTTATTTGTTTACCATTCCTCTCGCTTATTTATATTTTTATTAATTTACCATACCTCTTTTACAAATATGGTATTTGGCCCATAGGATTCACTTAAATAAAACCTCTTTCTTGAGCCTTCATAAATAGAACCAGGGGGTTATGGACTAAATATAAAAAGAGGTTTTATTTATTTACCATACGTCTAGTTTATTTATATTTTTAATTGATTTACCATACCTTTTGAGTAAGTATAAAAGGACGTTTTATTTATTTACCATATCTCCATTTTACTTATATTTTTATTTGTTTACACCCTTGCATGTATATAAGGTGACTTATGGAGTAAATATAAAAAATGTTTTATTTATTTACCATACTTTTCATTTATTTATATTTTTATTAATTCACCATACCTCTTTATAAATATGGTATTTGGCCCATAGGATTCACTTAAATAAAACCTATTCTTGAAAATGGGCGAATGGGAAGGTTGTAACTCCTAATTTCAAGGGCTAAATTTACCTTTTTTACCCTCTCCCTTAAAAATAAGGTGGGCTATTTGAGGTGATTTGTAAAAATGTACTATGATACAAAATATTCGCCCACTAAAAATTTAAAACCCCTTAATTTCGCCAAAGGGCGAACATTCACCCCTAAAATCACCCCTAGGCTTTACCTACTTGTGGAATGAATAATTTTCAATTTGGAGGAAGATTTCAATGAATTTTAGACCTTTTAGCCCAGTGCGTTGTGCCTCCCATGTGCGCTGCGCCAGTGTAAATTTACACTGGAAAATTTCTCCCAGTGCGCCATGCCTTTTTGCAGGAGCCTTTTGGAGGCCTTCCCGGTGTCCAAATTGGGTGCAGGATAGCTCGTTGGAAAGGTCTTTGAGTCTACTTGCCAACCCAACTAGAATTTGTCAATTGGGAGTTCATTTTCTTTGTCAAAAATCAAAACACACAAGACTGGTCAAAATGTGCCAAATGAGGCTGCCTCAAGGCAGAGTGCTGTTGCAGTCAACTTTTGAAGGTGTTCGTCAACTCCCAATTGAGCTCATGATATCTCATTGGAAATCTCTTTGTGTCTAGTTATTATTTTACTCATCAAGAAAGTCATTTGGATAACCAAGCTAGGAGAAAACTTGATTTTCCCAAGTCACTTTAGAGGTGCATCAATTCTCCTGAGGCAATTGTATTTTTGACATTTCTATAAAACCATGAAACCTGTGTAACAAGTGAAGGAGGTTTTCCTTCCTTGGCCTATTTTGGACAAAAACCTCTCTTAGTTTTCCAAAATTCATCTTTTCTTGCTCAAAAAAATCATTTGAGTGAATTATTGAACCTTCCTCTGGCCTACAAGTATCTTTGAAGCACTTTGAGAACAACAATTTGCAAACCCTAGACCTACTAACTCTTTTCTGACCAAGAGATTAGAACAGAACTGTAAATGACCTTTAAAATGATTTGACAAATAGACCTAAACTAGTAGGATAAGTCATGAGGGGAAATGACTGAAAAGACCCTTCCGTCAGATTATGGCATGCCCCTAGCAGAATGCAACTGAGTGAATGGAGCGAGAATCCTAAAGATGAAATGCAGAAAGAGTTTTGATCTCTGATGGAGGACTAACAAGACTGACTCTAACATTGACTCCAATAGGGATGGTAGCTCCAGCTCCTTGGAGGTGCCAAGAACTGTAGATCTTTGGGAGAGCAGACAGTGCCTTCGTCCATTAGGCTATGGAGTCAAAATACGGAAACTGACATTATGCAGACGAACTCTGACTGAAGACTCAAACTGAAAACCATAATAAAACCAGACGTGACTAAATACTAACTAACGAACTGTAAAGATGCTCATATTTGAGCTTATTCAACAAACCTACCCTAATTACTCTTTCCACCACTCGATCAAGTGAGATGGAATAGCCAATGCAACCAGGTAAGCATCATGGATGATATTTGATTTATTCCCAAATGCTTTCTGGTACGCAGGAAAAGGGAAGAATCGAAAGGAAACTCCCATGGAAACTTGGAATCAAGTTCACTGCTGACAAACTTGCAAAGCATAAATTGGCTGGATGACTTCAAGAATACTGCAAAAGTATCTTCATAAGCATCGCCATTGATTTCCATTAACACATTGCTGCTCTGGTTCAAGTAATCTTCATAGCTGGATATTAAAATTTTCCTCACATCTACATTGTCTTTCTCTGATGATTGCAGCAAGTGGTCAAAAGGATCCTGAATTTCGTGAAGAACCAAACTCTGTTGTTGCTTCCAAACAGAACCTAAGCCTCCTTTATCAATCTCCTCATATGACTGCAAACTTTGGTATGGGCTATGAAATGAACAATCTGTTAAGCAAGACAATGAAGGTGATCCTTGAAACAGATGATTATCAACATTCTCTTTTGTCGCATGGTTAGCTGATGAAGAAGAACTTTTACAGCAAACAAAATCTAACACATGAGCAAAAGGATCATTAAAAACTTGAGGAGACTACTGCGATGTATCTATTGAAACTGTATGACATCCTATTGGCTGTTCATCTTTTTCTTTAGAGATATTACGAAGATTCTGCCTTATAAACTGAAATGCTTTGTAACAACAGGGTAAAAAATCCTCTTGCATCATTAAATCATGTATTTCGGCTGCCTCACCTTCATCTGTAATCTGACCTTGAATTGTGTTTGGTGGTTGCAAATCTGGTTCTGTATCCAAAATGATTTCATCAATCATTTGAGGGGAATATTTCTTATTAACGACCTGCTCAAAAATTTCACCATCTGTCTCATCCTCAACTAAAACTGAGAGATTGTTGATTTCCTGCAAGCTTTTCATTTGAAGATTTACTATGCAATTTACCCCGTAAAAACTGAAATGATTCAAAACAGAGAGGTAAGGAATCTTCTAGTATCATTTGATCATATAAGCCAGCCTCTATGTCTTCATGTGCAACCTGACTATTAATGGCATTTGGGGGCTGGAACTCTGAATATAAGAAGTCTGGAACAAAGTTTTCGTCGCCCTTAAGAGGATCCAAATCAAGATTTATCGATAGTTGATCTCTGATTCCATGAAAATTATCTCTGATGAACTAACATGAATCAAAGAAAAAAGGCAAAGATCCTTCACTTACTTCAAAATCTGTTGCACTTTCCTCATCGTTTCCATAGTTGATATGCATCGGTTGATCACTGTACTCGAGCCGTTGTAAGAAAACTTCCTCATCCCACAAACTAGCTGTTGATTTTTCTGCAAGATTAGCTTCTGTTTGGAGAGCATAATCATCATCATCATACTGATCAAACTGAGGCAAATCATCAGTATAAAACACGTTGTCAAGCATACATGTCATATAAAAAAGTCTTTCCTCTCCAAGATGATCTACAAAACAATCCTTATGACTACTGAGATAAGAAACAAAATGTTTTGGATCAGCCACTTGTTCATGAACATCATTTTCATCTTTCGCAGTCATTTTCCTCACCATCTCTTCTACTGTACTCACCAAAATGTCAATCTTTTCCTCTGAAGGTGAAGTTTTCTCTGGATCCACGTTTTTCATCTCTTCTTCTTTCAACCTTGCCCTTCTGATCAGCAAATGAGCCTCTACATTTACTGCATTGTTTTTCATATCTTCAAGTGTTGCGACATTATTTTCTCTCAGCTGAAACTCCATTTCTGGATCAAAGGCACCTGGGTAGTGCAAGAGAGCAGATCCAAGAGGGGGTCTTATATCAACCGGCATTGAATAATAAACTTGATTAAATCTGGTTGAAAACTGTTGTACTGTCTCCCCTGGCAGTCTTTTCAGCTGATTATACTCTTCTACGATAAGGAAAAGATTCTGTCCGATCCTCCACCTGTCAAGAAAAACTTTGATGAACTTTTGTAAATCTGTGATGCTCACATCAGGAAGGGCTTTGAACCAACTCTTGACTTTTCCTTGCAAAGAAAGAGCAAAAAATCCTTATACTGACATCTTCTTCATCAATTTCAAAAAGGTCTAGAAAAGTATAAACATTCTACACATGTTGCTCAGCATTGACATTCTTACTTTCATCGTTAAATCTTGGCAAGTATAGATCATAGTTTTTGGGGAAAGCATGAAGAACAGAAGGTAAAACAAGAGGTTTATACCTATCTGGGGTTATAACAGCTGTAGGAATATATACAAGAGCGACGGGATCAGGTTTGTGTTCTTTAGGCTCATCACTCTGAAGAGAGTCATCATAAGATGTAGGAAGAGTAAGGAGGCCAGGATCAAAGGGATACTCACTATTTACACTTTTTGAATATATCGAGTGAAGATTTTGATCACCTTTATCATACAACAAGTTCTGAAAAACTTTCAGGACAGCTTCAAGAATAGCAAAGAAGTAATTCACAAGAAAGCAGAGTAGGTACTGAATACCATTCCACTTTGGATACCTGAACTTTGTGTAAGATCCTTCCATTTTCGCAGAGAAAGAGTTAGTCCTCCAGTGGAGTCACCGTGAAGCACTGATTGCTGGGTTATTCAATGAATGGATTCTCCAGGTGAATGATTTCAGCCGTCTTCTTTCTGATCGTTGTCCACCATCAACCATTAGATCTGAACTTGAGATATGTCCTGGTGCAAGAAAATCTACAAGCAAACCATTTTGTCCCCAGTGTAGTCGCCACTATGTTAGCACCTAAATATGCCTTAGGCTGAAGGAAGGAAAAATTCAGGGTAACCACAAACCACGCTCAGTTTGGTAGCTAGCCCTACCAAAACAGGAGAGGGCTCTCTCCGTGTCACGCTTAGTGAATAAATAAACAATATGGTCTGAGATGACTTATAATGAATATTGATTTTAGGCTAGGTAAATAAATATGGATACAAGAGGCAAATTTTGATAAAAGACTGAGTTTCTGGGATATATGGGACCAATGAATAGTATGAGCAGAGAATTTAACACAAAGGCACAGATTACTTCGTGAGGAAAGACAGGCGGAAAGTCTAGCAATTAAATTTGAAATAATGCGAAATGGAAAGATTGTTTAGGAGGGTGAAAAGGGCATAAACACATGAATCCTTTTCAACAGAAGAAGAACACATAACATGAAACTTTCCCACAGGCAGAGCAATAAACATGAATTCTACCTTATCTTGCTTAGAAAATTTCACTGGAAATGAATATGAATGAACTGTGAAACATAACGAAATACATTTGAAACATAAAGAGAACACATTTGCTACACTCACACCACATGAATCTCATGAACCAAAGCCGCTGCCTTTCATTAATTGTCTGTAAAAATATACAATGAAGCACTGAGTTTCTCTCCCATAGTCTCCTAGAAATTACAAACCACCCTTTGCAAATGGTTTTACATGCACTAAATAGAATTTCCCATTGGGAAATGGAACGACCTAGAGTTGGGGAGTTTTTCAAATCATTACAAACTAGAAATGGAAAGCCAACCATTAGTGACAGGTGCAACATTATAAAAATGACAAATTGCTTGGGTGATTGCTCGCCTTCCTTTGCCACTTGGATAGAAGCCAAAATTTAGTGAAAATATTCTTTAAACTTTGCCTTAGGTGCCAAAAAAAGTGTAGTGTAAATGAGCATGCCCACTTGGAGAAAGTCGCGAATCGAAATTTCGCGGAGCGGAAGTGATTTTGGACTTTGGGTCTATATGCGCCGCGCCAAACACTATATGCGCCATGCCACTTTGTAGGCGATTTTGAGGTACCCGTTGAAGTCCAAATTGTTCCCAAGTGTGCTTGTTGGAAAGCCTTACCTATCTACTTTCCAACCTAATTGGAATTTCTGAATTTGGTGCTCATTTGCCCCTCCAAAACTTCATTCTCCCAAGACTGCTTCCTCTGTGTTAAAATAGGGGCAGAGAGGTCATTTTTTGAGTGTTTTTGACCTCCTAGGGACTCAACACTTGCCCAAAATTCTTGGACATGCACCAACAGTCATGATTTCTCATGCTAAATCAAAAAATGCAAACCATTTGTGATTTGGAGGTCCCAATCATAAGCGCTATGCCACAGGGTTTTTAGCACGACGCACAGGGAGAAAAACCCTGTTTTGTGCCCAAAAATTTGTCAAGTGACCAAAATTGTCGCAAATTTTTTGAAATTTGGGCTGGAGGTTCTCTATGAAGTGCTATGCTGGGCCATAGAGGCTTCAGCCAAGATTTGAAACCGATCTTTCTCTTTTTTCCTCTTTTGTCTTTGTGTCGCTCTCCTCAATTTCACCTTCAAACTCCTTATCCGAGCCTTTCAACTCATGTTCCGTGCCCTGTAGTGATAAACCATCCACCTCAATATGGTTTTGTCCTTGTCGCTTTCGCCAACAGCTTTCTCTAAGTGGATGTTGATCCTCTTGAGCCAAATCCCTCGATCAGCCTCTATCTCCTGCTGAATGGGTGTCCTCTCATTTAGGCTTCGTTGGGCAGCCTGCTGGTCTTCACGGATGTTTTTCCACCTCTATGAGGCCTCCTGGGTGCATGTACCTCTGTTGGTGAATCACTATGTGTCTCTTCTTCATGATCATATGACGGATCAGATGTCATGTCTGCTGGTGGACAAACTGACATGGACAAATAGGTGTTGATATGTCACATTATCTTGTAATGCCTTTGATGATGTGCTTGACCATTGTCACCAAGAGAATATAATGAGATGAGGGACAGTAAGGGGAGGGAAAAATAGTGAGGGATTAGGGACTATTGGGAGAGATTGTTTTGGGAAATATAGGAGGGTTGTGAGGGGTTTTATGTGTGGGATAGGGTTTAGGGTTTCACCTTTGAAAGTTTTGGGAAAGGGAATTTAGGATAGGGTTTAGTAACTTTAGGGGATGCGGAACAATGGAGTCAAGGAAAAAAGGGGTTTAAGGACAAGAGAGATAATTGAAAAGAGTAACCTTGGTGGTGAACAAGTTTTGAAATGCTAGGCAAAAGTTTACATGTGAGGAATTCAAAATGAAAGGGTTGAATTTTTGTTTCAATCATTAGCATCCACAAACCACCATACCCTAGCACAAACTTGGATGAAACACCAAAATGGAGGCTTTACCTACTTGTGGAATGAATAATTTTCAATTTGGAGGAATATTTCAATGAATTTCATACCTTTTAGCCTAGTGCGCCGCACCTCCCATGTGCGTCGCGCCAGTGTAAATTTACACTGGAAAATTTCTCCCAGTGCACCGCGCCTTCCCTGTGCGTCGTGCCTTTTTGAAGAAGCCTTTTGGAGGCCTTTTCGGTGTCAACATTGGGTGCATAATAGCTCTTTGGAAAGGTCTTTGAGTCTAATTTCCAACCCAACTAGAATTTTGCAATTTGGAGTTCATTTTCCTTGTCAAAAATCAAATCTCCGAAGACTGGTCAAAATGTGCCAAATGAGGCTGCCTCAAGGCAGAGTGCTGTTGCAGTCAACTTTTGAAGGTGTTTCTCAACTCCAAATTGAGATCATGATAACTCATTGGAAAGCTATTTGTGTATAGTTATCATTTTACTCATCAAAAAAGTCATTTGGATAACCACGCTAGGAGAAAACTTGGTTTTCCCGAGGTCACTTTAGAGGTGCATCAACTCTCCCAAGGCAATTGTATTTTTGACATTTCTCTACAACCATGACACCTGTGTAAAACGTGAAGGATGTTTCTCTTCCTTGGCCTATTTTGGACAAAAACCTCTCTCAGGTTTCCAAAATTCATCTTTTCTTGCTCAGAAACATCATTTGAGTGAATTATTGAACCTTCCTCTAACCTGCAAGTATCTTTGAAGCACTTTGAGAACAAAAATTTGTAAACCCTAGACCTACTAACTCTTTGCTGACCAAGAGATTAGAACAGGACTGTAAATTACCTTTAAAATGATTTGACAAACAGACCTAAACCAGCAAGATAAGGCATGAGGGGAAATTACTGACAAGACCCTTCCATCAGATTATGGCATGCCCCTAGCGAGACTCCTAAAGATGAAATGCAAAAAGAGTTTTGATCTCTGACCGAACACTGACAAGACTGACTCTAACAAGAGGTTAAGAGTGATTTTTTTAATTTTCTTTTTACCTAGAAGTTAAGAGCATTTGTTTTTATTTGATTTCATATCTTTTCCTGTGTGAGAGGTTAAGAATGATTTTTTTTGCTTTCATTTATGAAAGAGTGGTGTGCTTTTCAGTTCCTGCAAGATTGAAAGATTAAGATTTTAATTCCGCACATTGTACTATAATTGTACTATAATTTATTTTGAATTGAGTGTTGAATTAGAATAGGTGAATTTGGTTTTTTAGTATTTGGTTTCGTAGTTCAATTTATCTAAATTGAAAGTTAATTTCTAGCATATACAGTGCGTGCATGTTTCGCAAGTTTTACAAAACCCCTGAGTTGACAATTAAATGATAGGTACTTAATTTGCCTCAACATTTTTGCGTCGTTGCTAGGGAAGTGTGCATATGAACTAGATTTCAGTCTAGAATTCATTTTCTTCAGTTTTTTCCTAGATGCATGATTAAAGCATGTAGATGCATAAATCATTTAGCTACATATCATATATATATATTATAATATATATATATTAATATTATATATATATATATATATATTATATATATTTGATACTAACCATTTATGGATGAAAGATCTAGAATGCAAATCAAAAATTCTTTGGAGCACAAAGACTACATTGGGGAATGGTATCGAAACATGATTGTGCCACGACATTCATCCGTTCTTTAAGAGATCTTTGCGGCAAATCTAAAGGTTAAAATTATTTTTCATGTCCTCGTGCACAATCAGGTACATTTTGCAAATTTGGATATGAACATTTCAGAGATTCTAATCCGTAAATGGCTCCATTGGAAACATTCATATACTTAAAAATAAAGATAAAAATAAATTCTTTCAAGTAGGATAAACTAAGAAATAAAATCAAGCTTGATTGCATTTTTTTAAGTTTTTGATTGCATTTTTTTCTAAGTTTTTAGACTTTAATCTTTTAGATTTTTATTTATTTTCTTGCATTTTTTTATTAACCTTACAAAAATATTTTCAATAAAAATCCTGTTTGATTTAAACAAAAAAAAAAAAAATCAATGTAGATTTCTTTAAAAATAAAAAATAAAAAAATCATTTTTTTTATTTTTTATAAAAAAAATCATGTTTTTGAATAAGGGAAATGTAATTTTTTTTTTTAATTATCAATTTTTTTAAGAGAATTGACAAATTGACAAATTGATAACTAGCTCTTGTGTGACTTGTAAAAAATAAATTCAAATGCATTAGCTTAAAAATCAAAATCCAAAATTCATCATTTAAAAAAAAAAGAATAAAAAGAAATAAAATTAAAATCTTTCTTGAATAGGCTTCTATTTGGCTTCCAGCAAACCATCTCAGTTGTTCCACAAAGCTTAGTATGTTGATGTCTCATGTACACCATGTTGTGTAATACACTGTTTTAAAGTATCTACAAGTTCAATCAAAGTAACTGATGCACCTATCTCTAGGCCATCCTCTTTGACTCTCAAAATATTTAGCTCAGGTACATGAGTAGCTGCAATCATAACTTGATAATGGATGCTTTTAAACCTTGTTTCTATACCAACTTCTATATTTCCAATCACCAATTTTTCATAAGAAAACTTTGATTTCAAATCTAAAACATCT
>APFE031000242.1:6797-88600 GCA_000404065.3 Pinus taeda
GGTCATCTTATTTATGGCAACTGATATTTTTCTTGGATCCCTCTCATCGAGAGGTGTAGGATTGATCTAAAGATCATTCGATTCCGATAAGTATTCATGGAGTTATAAATTTATTTGTGTTATAAGACAATTTGTCATGGTCGGCCAACAACCAAATAAACCCCGCATGTGCTCAATGTTTTAGTTTAAATAGAGGTGGCCTTCAAGTCATTTCAACACACTTGGGATCTCTTCCTCTCTCTACTTGTCTTTGGGTTTTAGTAGGAGGAGATATCCTAAGGAATAACGTTGCCTTGATCCAGAGGGTAGAAAGCCGGAACTGTCGGAAAAGTTGGAACTGCCGGAAAAGCCAGAAATGCCAGAAAAGCTAGAAAAGCCGAAACTGCTGGAAATGTCGTAAAAGTCGGAAATGCCAGAAAAGCCGGAACTGCTGGAAAAACCGGAACTGTCCCGGAAAAGCCGGAAATGTCGGAAAAGCTAGAAAAGCTGAAAAAGCAGGAAGTGCCGGAAATGCCAGAAAAGCTGGTACTGCCGGAAAAGTCGAAACTGTTGGAAAAGCCGAAACTGTTGGGATTGCCGGAACTGCCGGGAACAACCGGAACTGCCAGAACTGCCAGGAATTGCCGAAACGGTCGAAGCATCTATCTCCAAAGGAGAGCAGCATGCAAGGGATAACTAACTAAAATTGGGACAGTTGTATGGTACTTAGCAACAAACACACTAAGCATGGAATGTTACAACTAGCATGCAACAACAAGCATGCTAAGGACAACAAGAATGCTAGGGACAACAAGCAAGGGACAACAAGCAAGCAAGGTGCAACCAACACTAGGTCAGGATGGCAACATGGTGCAGCAATGACACATAATGCAGTACAGTGATGGGTACAATCATGATTAATGAAGCGTGATGAGATGCAGCATAGTGATGATGGCTGCAGCATGGTGCAGCATGGTGAGGTGCATCATGATGACGAAATGCAGCACAAAGATAGGTGAAGGAGTCACCTTGGAGATTTCTCTGAAGCAGCATGTCTTCAACTGATCTCATGTATCATCTTCTTAGAGATGATCTATGCTCTTATCTAGATAAGTCAAAGTGTTGATTTCTGTTGTAAACGTACTATCTCTCTCTTTGCTGAACTATTGAAGAACATATAAGAAGAATTGATCAAGGGTTTGTCCCTGGATAGCGCCACATCTTGTGTCCTCTTGTCTTGGCTTGTCTTCTGCGATTTATGTTTATGTTCTATCTGCAGTTTACTTTAATGCTAATGTGATTGCTAATCTGGAAAAGATATGGAGCTAACTGTGAAAATTGAAATAAATTGCTCTAAGCATAGAACATACCTAAAATTAACAACATTGAAGCAAAGATTGAAGAGTAATGAAGTTGGAAAAATGTGTGATTGTTGGACTCCACAACTATTTGCTTCTGGTGCATCTTCTCATGAGACTAAGAACAAAAGTATGGTTATATATGAACTTGGGGATGCTCCTAGCCTGATCAATCACCTCTTTGATGAAGGAAATTTTCCCTATATCTTGGAGCATTAAATCGATACAATGTGCAATGCATGGAGTCCAGAACAATGAGTGGTGCCTCTCCATAAGCATCCTACTAACAGCCAAATAATTAGCTGCATTTTCTGTTATGATTTGCACCACATTATGCAAACCGATCTCCTAGAGGAACCCATCTATCAACTTACATATGAATGTTGCATCTTTTACATGTGCTAATGGATCCACTAATTTGATAAACATGGTACGTCTAGGACATTATAACAAGATATTGAAGGGTCCCGCCCTTCCTATCTGTCCAACAATCAAACATCACTTCTAAACTTCTCATAGGTAGTGCTTTTATACCCCGGGCCAACAAAAACAATGGAATCACACATCGACTATCAAAATGGATTGTTTTTGGTGATTCTGAGAAGTAAGTCACCCCAGAAAATACATTTCCCATAACCCTGTCTAGTTCTGCCTTCTCACATTTTTTAACACAGACATGATGGAACGTTGTGCTCCAACTCTAATTTGTGGAACAATAAAAGATAGGACTTCCCGATAGGTGAATTTGTGGAGTCCCTCCCACTAACATTAGTGGGAGATAGCCTTGAACTTCTAACTGCATGTTCGACCTTGTTTGTGGCTGCCGCTTCTTTCTTTCAATCCTTTGCATGAATTAAATCATGCACAACTCTCATAACCTCCATGCTAGCTGCAAGACAAATGCCAACATCATGTCGGGGATTTTTGACAAATGGTATTTTGATCTGCTAATCCCTTCTGTCAGATGCTGCTCACAGAATTTGCTATTCAATCATTGCTGGATTGTCCCATCTTTAGGATCCCTATACTTGCCAAAATGGGTTCAAACCATTTGGCATATTTGCTATATAAATGGACAACTTCAAACTTCAAACTTTAGGCACAAAGAACACAAAAAAATGGCATTAAAACCCCACTAGAAAAATAATAACAGCCTATTGGTTTTAAAAATCAGATTCTCTAGATTAGATTATTAGCAATGGAATGACAATGAGAGGGTGACAAAGAAGTTAAAATCAAACTTGTTGCCCAATTGAAAAAAAAAAACCTTACATTGTTTTATGGGTGTGAAAAAGGAATCCATCTATAAACTTACATATCAATGTTGCATCTTTTACATGTGCTAATGGATCCACTAATTTGAGAAACATGGTACCTCTAGGACATTGTACCAAGAAATTAAAGAGTCCCGCCCGTCCTATCTGTCCAACCATCGAATATCACTGTGCATCCAGAGACCTCCCATGATTGCTTCAACTCCACTAATCTAGAATAGATGTTATTTTCCAGTTCATGAATTGACACCCACAACTTGTCATAGGTAGTGATTTTATACCTTGGGCCAACACCAACAATGGAATCACACATTGACTCCCAAAATGGATTGTTTTTGGTGATTCTGAGAGGTAAGTCACCCCAGGAAAGATATTTCCCCATAACCCTGTCTAGTTATGCCTTCTGATTTTTTTTAACACTGACATGATGGAAGGTTGTGTTCCAACTCCAGTTTGTGGAACAATAAAAGATAGGACCTCCTGATAGGTGAATTTGTGGAGCCCCTCCCACTAACATTAGTGGGAGATAGCCTTGAACTTCTAACTGCAGGTTCGGCCTTGTTTGTGGCTGCCTCTTCTTTCTTTCTATCCTTTGCATGAATTAAAGCATGCACAACTCTCATAACCTCCATGCTAACTGCAAGACAAATGGCAACATCATGTCGGGGATTTTTGACAAATGGTGTTTTGATCTGCTAATCCCTTCTGTCATATGCTGCTCATACAATTTGCAATTCAATTATTGCTGGTTTGTCCCATCTTTAGGATCCCTATACTTGCCAAAATGGGTTCAAACCGTTTGGCGTATTTGTTATATAAATGGACAACTTCAAACTTCCAACCTTAGGCACAAAAAACACAAAAAAATGGCATTAAAACCCCACCAGAAAAATAATAACAGTCTACTGGTTTAAAAAATTAGATTCTCTAGATTAGATTATTAGTAATGAAAAATGACAATGGGATGGTGGCTAAGAAGTTAAAATCAAGCTTGTTGCCCAGTGGGTGTGAAAATCATGGCAAAATGACAAAGAAAAAAAATGTAGGCAAACAAAGAGGCAAGCAAAGAGACAAGCAAACATGCATAAATCTATGAAAAAATAGCATTAACATGGTGGGATTTAAATACAGTTCTGTGAATGGAAGAATCAACAGCAGTTGGCAAATGAAATGGAACCCTTGGTCTGCTAAAAAATCCTTGATGGTGATGATGATGGCTGTTTAACTATCTCCACAATGAGTGATGATGGCCGCATGCCCTCCTCCTTCCTTCTCCAATCCCCAAGAAACGCAAATGAAGAAAATAAATCCCCAAAATTGCTTTAAGTCTCATGGGTTATATTGGCAGCCGATTTTTGGTTCATTGTGAAATCTTGTCCCAAAAATTCACAATGTTGAGTTTGAGGAAAAAATCATGACTTTTTTGGGCCAAAAGTTCAGCTGGCTGAAAAAACTGCGATTTTGGATATGTTATCAACACTGATCTCAACCACACACCAGACTAGGAGCTAACTAGTTGGAGATAATCTCTCATGTCCAACTAAATCTAAGTTCTAACAACCTCCTAAATTATATAAGCAAACCATCCACGTAAAAACAAACTCTACCTTACAATAACCTATACATTTAACAATCATGACCTTATTGTATGATCAAGAATCAAGCATTAATTTAATAAGTCAAGTAAGAGTTGATAATTCCAACAGGATATAAAAAATATTTGCTGACATAACTTTTGATAGTCATTTGTTTTGCCAGGTCACTTCACACAATGGCCAAACAGAGGATGCTGATGGAAATAATTTGTCGAGAACAAGTAGCATGGATTGTAGCTTTGAGATGGAGGACAATGAACATCTGATACTGATTTTTGATGCATTAACTGCTTTGGTAATTGATAATAGTGGTAATCATCTGGAATTGGTGTCAAAGGATCTAGCTTTTGCAACATTGTCTTGTATGAAAGTGTTACGGGCCAGATTCCATGACCAAGATCAGAAACAACTACTGAATTCAGATTGTAATTATAAAGATAAAATGCAAAATATCCTTAATGGAAAAAGATGCTTTGTGGAAAGGATGATTTTTAGGTTAGCTGTAGAGCAAGGTGTTTCTGATTGCTCAACTTACTCTGTTGATACAGTGAAGAAAAGTATATTTGGAGGTGCAGATGCTTGCTTCGAACATTTTTTGCAGCATCACTGGGAATGCTGTCCGATGATAATAAGAAAGACAACCAAGATGGAGAGTGATAATGATATTATTGCTTCATTGATTGAAGAAACACATAATCAAAACATTGATTATATACTAAACCAGTTATTGACAGGAATGGTCTCCTGTCCACCTGTTACAGCTGATAACTTAGATGCCCTAGATTTCCTGGCAGAGGTGGAGGATGGTCTGGGTCACTCAATAATTTATGGACAGGATATTCGTATTATTAAATCAAATATGGAAGAGGTAAATGCCAGCTTTTCAAAGGCTATACCTGGGATAAAAGAGCAGCACTTTTTTAGAGATCTTAATAATGCAGTTAAAGGGGAAATACCAAAAATTGTCTCTTTGCAGGATTGTAAGCAAGCCTATAAAATGGGTTACACAATTGCTATAAGAGGCATGGAGTTCCGTTCTTGTAAAGTTGCTGCAATAGCAGATGCTTTGGCCATGATTTTTGGACAAGCATCTGTGGGTGCAAACCTCTACTTAACTCCCCCGAACTCTCAAGGGTTAGCTGCTCATTATGATGATCATTGTGTTTTAGTTTGCCAGCTTGCAGGAAACAAGAAATGGATTATCATTCCTCCAGAAAATGTGCTTCCTCGTTTATATGAACCTTTAAATGCAGTGCATATTGCACCAGACGATGTGAACAACCTTGAAGAAATTCTGCTGACAGAGGGTGATATTTTATATATTCCTAGAGGATTCCCACATGCAGCACACACTATATTCAGTGATACTTGCCATTATTCCAATCAAAAGAGAGATCAAAGAAAGAATTTTGATATATATTCCAATCAAAAGAGAGATCAAAGAAAAAAATTTGATATATGTTCTTGCAGCAGTGGGACCAAACCAAATAATACAGTTAGAAACACAAACATGGGTGAGAAAAGATATGGCTTTGATAATTTCTGTTCATCAGAAGCAGATTGCATCAATGAAAGTAGTTATCGCACATTTCCTCAGTCCACTGAAAATGGACCTTTGCCAGGCTGTGTGGATCAATCTACTAATGATGGTTTCTCCTTACATCTTACATTTGGAATAGAGGTGGAGCTTCCATTTGAGTAAGTAACATACATTAAAACTTCAGATTTTCTGCTTTCAATTGTTATTGTGTTGTTTTACTGAATTTTTTTGGATATTATGTTCTATACGCCCGAGCAAAGAATCTACTAACATAGGAATGACACGTTAAGAATTTCCTAAGCTTTTTGTTGGACAACTTCTAGAGTATCTTTGGATGCTGCACTTTAAACGTTTTTCCATTAAAAATCTTCTTATATAAGATGAAATAACTCTATAGGGTCATACATTCTGTTCTCAACATTCGTTATTACAGGGAAGAAAATTGTTTTGAACAAGAGTTTCATCGTCTTGATAGGCATTTACCTTCATCTCAGCATGTTGCTTCATAGCAACGAATTATAATAGCAATGATTAGGTTTCCTTGTATTTTCTCTTCCTTCATCGTGAATGTTGCTGCTTGTTTATTTTGTTTTTTCCTTCCAAAATATATACAAATACATAATATCAGAAGATCAACGGCTATTTTAGGAAGGATATGTAGAAACTAATTTGGGTTTGAATTGCTCTAGTCTTCTACGATTTGGCATAGTGTGCCCTTAAGCTAGATGATGGGGAACAGTGTGCCTTTAGTGAGCTGAACATTGTGTTGTGTGGAGATGATAGTTAGTAGTCTGCCTCCATGAACATGCTAATATAGCGTCCATAGAAAAAATGGTATGGGAAGTGTGTCCCAAGTAGGATGATGGAAAATATTATTGCACTGAGTAGGAAACATCAGAATTCCATGAAAAATTGGGGCATTGTTGTTGCCGCAATGGCAGGTGGTTGTGTACTCCCATGATATTGTTATCAACAATGTGTCCTTAATGAGAGGAGGATGAGAGTGGAGTTCCTCGAAGTGGCTTGAGACATAGTGTACTTGATGTAGGAGGCATTGTAGCCCCTCAGCTTTGATCGGGGCCTAAAATAATAGGCAGCCATCTGTTTGGACTAATGATGTTTGTTTCAACATGATTTGATTAGAATAGATGATATAAGGTTGTGGAATGATGTGGGATGATAGTCTAGTTTGCTGCCAAGAGGGCTGATAAGAACCTTATTAGTGTGTATTTTACAATTTTAATTACAGTTAGTGATTGAGGTGGGCTTCAAAGTTTATAATATGCTATAGATGGCTAGAAATTGCATGTTTTTGGAGGCGACTTGTTTTGTATATAAAAAAGGCCCCTTTTCTTTTGTCTACTGTTCTTGTATTGAGGAGTATGTGTGTTGGGCGCGGCCCAACTTGGTCCAGTTTTGGTCAAAGACTCCGCATTTTGAGGAGCGGAGTGCATGGAGTCCGCGAAGTTGTATTTACTGCGCAATGTATAGGGGCTTCGGGGTGGGTTGAAGCCCCTCATTTTGGAACGGGTATCGGGGTTTTAGTTCATTGTTTTGTTAAGTCCACGATATGTGGACCATGGTTTTTGTAGCAATGTAATGTATTTAAGGACATGTAATGCTTTGTCGAAGATCATCATTAGATAACAACATAGAGAGAGCACAAGTGATTGAGTCTTTTGTTCTGTGTTTTGGGTCTTAAGGAAAGGCTCCGCAACTGAGTGTGCGGAGGCCTTGGAACACTCTGCAGCTGAGTGCACAGACCACCTGTAGCTAGGTGCGTAGGTCGAGAAGTTGTATGTACTGAAAGATCTATCTTAATAAAGAAGAAGAAGTTTTGGCGAAGCCTTTTGTATTTGTATCTGTTATTTGTGTTCTATCTGTTTATGCGAAGTAATTGCAAGTAATTGGTATGTTAGTGCAACTGTTATTGTTCTATAATCTGTTTGTATTAAAATGAATGTGACAAAATTTGTAGTTAGAATACACTGCGCAATAATGTTATGAACGTTAGAAGGAAGATGAAAGTACAAAAAAGCGAAGTTAAGAGCCACTCTGCGCAGTCCCTCAAGGTTGTAGAAACCTGGTTTTGCAATCAATCATATCCATCTCGGGTGAGACTTCAACCTGCTTGCGGCTTGTTGCCGAAAGGGCCGGTGTTTGAGGGTTTTGTTGGTGCGAAGTACAAGCCGAACCTGGGTCAAGCCCAATCAAGCCAACAAATGGTTTCATTGCCAGGACCAAGATTTGTTTAAGGGATGTGGATGTGGCATCCATCAAAGAAGGAAATACAAGATTGGGTAGATCAGAAAGAACGAGAATTCGTAGTTCAGGAAACATAAATCCATGATTGTCGACTGAAACTTGGTTGCAGAGGTATTATCTCTTTACAGAACAACACAAGATCTTCTTTGCGACGTTCACTAATGAACTATATGAATGGGTATCAAAGTTTGATCGAGCATAAGACTTGTTTCAAAAACGACGAGCCTACCACGTGGAGCCTTGAATTGATACAGCGACTCAAGAATACTAACAACAATATCTCAAGAGCGGTTGATTTTTGGATTGACATTATCTTAGGAAGATTTATTACTGAGTTCACAATAGACACAACATATCTTACAACGAAGCTGAGCGAAGATTTTTCAAGGGTCTGTTGATTTTTAATGTACCTTGGACAAGTGGTTTCCCATGAGTTAGTCTCTACCTAGGGAAAAGATTCCAAAATTATTCTTTTCCTAAGTGAAAGTGACTTTATAAGTGGTAAAGTCAATGTTAAATTATAAAGTGAAAGGTGACTTTAGACATAAAGTACAATGTGGGTACTTTATTTAATGGGTTAGTTAAAATATAGAAAGTGAGAATTAAATGCACATTTATTCTCATCCCTTGATCTAAATGAATATGAGCCATTAGATCTTAGGGTTGCCCAAAAGTCATTTAGGGAAACAAAAGGGGGAAAAGAAAAGAGAGTCTGAATTCATTCTTCATGAGCAGATTGGAGAAAGGAGTCTAAGAGCTGGAGAAAAGTTATGAAGGAGAAATTTGTTGTAGCAAGCTGAAGGAGTGATTTCTGGGTAAAGTTGGGCATGGAAATGAAGGTTTAGAAGACATCAGAAGGTACAATATGAACAACATTGAACGCTGTGAGCTGCACGCAGTTCGAGAGAAGTTTTTGATTTTTTTTGAAAAAAATCCGTACAATGGCACGGAAATCTGTACAATACATATGGGACAGTCCGTACAATAGTATCCATACAATACATATTTTTAGCTTCAAGTGGGCACGAAAATCGAGGCAAAGTGGGCACAGTTTTCAAGGAGTTTTGGGTTGAAGAGATAAGTTGTATTTTGCTGTTTTGTTTTGTCTGCAAATGTAAATTTCCTGAACTTGAAAGATAAATAAATTTGAAGAGCTCTCTAACAGGTTTTCCCTTGAGAAGATTGAAGGGGTTTTGCCTAGGTCTAAGTTGACCAAAAATCTGTGTGTATTTTTATGTGTGTTGCTGGTTTGGTTATGTCCATATTTATTTTTAACATGTGTTGACAGTCCCATGTGTTTTAATCTGAAAATTTCATTTCCAGAATTCTATATGTTGAATGTATGTTTATGGGAGAGGGCATTTAACTGAATGGAAGTGATAAGGTGAAATTAAAAGCGGGTTGGGATTGTTGGAAACTTTTTTTTAGTCATGAAATTTCAACATGGTATTAGAGCTATAGGCTGAATATTGCAATTTGAACAACAGACAATAGTTTGGGACAACAAACAGTGGTTTGGACAACACATTGAATTTTTGGATAGCAAACTGATATTTTGGAACAAGGTGAAATTTCACACAGACTGAACTTTTGGGACAACGAGGTGTGCTGGAAAGTTCATTTATCCATTTTCTTGGTTTTGTAAATTTTGGACAGCAGTCATGGCCATGTTCTTAAGGATAGAGGACAGACTAGCTGGGATATTCATCAAATTTCAACATGGTATTAGAGCTATAGGCTGAAAATTGCAGTTTGAACAACAGACAGTAGTTTGGGACAACAAACAGTGGTTTGGACAACACACTGAATTTTTGGACAACAAACTGATATTTTGGGACAAGGTGAAATTTCACACAGACTGAACTTTTGGGACAGCGAAGTGTGCTAGAAAGTTCATTTCTCCATTTTCTTGGTTTTGTAAATTTTGGACAGCAGTTATGGCCATGTTCTTAAGCATAGAGGACAGACTAGATGGGATATCCAACTATGTCGTTTGGAAGGACATAATCCAGACAGTGTTTGAGGAGGCAGCAATTTGGGACATAGTGCGGCAAGTGGTTGTACCTCCTATTGTTGCAGATGAACTTGCTGCATTCACAAAAAATAATGCAAAGGCAAAAATGATTTTGATGGACAATCTGAAGGATCACATGGTTCCTCAGGTGAGAGGAAACACATATGCATATCAGATGTGGACAACTGTAACCACTCTTTATCAGAGTACCAATGAGAGTAGGAAGATGGTACTCAAAGAACAATTGAAGAACATCAGGATGACAAAGGCTGAAAGTGTAGTTTATTGTCTTGGCAGAGTCAAACAGGTACGTGATGATTTCACTGCTATTGGTGAGACAATTGCACCCACGGAGTTAGTTGGGATAGTTGTAGCGGGACTTCCTAAGTCTTGGGAGGTCTTTGGAGATGCTGTTACCTCTAGGGAGAATCTTCCCAATTGGGACAGATTCTGGGATGATTGTGTGCAACATGAGATATGAAAGACTAACAGTGGTGGGGTGAAGATAGCAGATGAGGAGGATGTTGCCTTGATAGCCAGGGGGAAGGCCAAGAAAGGGGCCTCATCAGATGGGGCTAAGGAAAAGGAGAAGAAGAAGAAGAAAGATATGGATATGTCCAAAGTCAAATGTTGGGCATGTTAGAAGATGGGACACTATGCTGCTATGAGTCCCGAGAGGAATAACAAGGGGAAGAAGGGTACTGCAGCTTCAGTAGAGGTGGAGTAGTTTGCTTCACAGTTTGACCAGGGCTTTGCATTTATTACTTCTACATCTAGTAGGAGTACATCATCTGATGTGTGGTACATAGACAGCGGGGCTTCCCGCCATATGACAGGTGCACAAGAGTTCTTTTAAGAGCTTGCAGAGAGGGCACTTGATATTGAGATTGTACTTGGAGATGACCGCACTGTGAGAGCTGTTGGTGTGGGGATTGTGTCCTTTGAGAGGGAGTCTTTGCCTCCTTTGAAGGTCATGGATGTTTTGTATGTTTTGGGGATGCTAAAGAACTTGATTTTAGTGTCTGCCATGGAGGAGAAGGGGTTTGACGTCACTTTCTCAAGAGGGTAGGTATTGATGCATCCCAGGGGAGCTTCCGTCACTTAGGCCAAAGTGATTGGAGTTCGCTTTCGAAAACTATACAGGTTCAGTTTTTAGTCGGCAATAGCATTGGTGAGTTGCACATCTGGTAGCACTCTCACTAGTACCACTAGCAGTAGAGACTTGTGCGAGTTATGGCACCGGAGGATGGCGCATATGCATCATGGAGCTTTGAGAGTATTGAGGGAGATCACTACTGGAGTTCCTGATTTTAGTGTCGAGCATTATGAGGTCTGCAGAGGGTGTGCTTTGGGCAAGTACACCAAGTTACCATTCCTAGCAAGCGACAATAGATCTACAGGTATAGTAGACTGGATTCATACTGATGTTAGTGGCCGTATGTCTCATGTGTCTTTGGGTGGTTATGAGTATTATGTTATATTCATTGATGACTACTTTAGGAGGACTTGATATATTTCTTGAAGACCAAGGGTGAGGTCTTCAGTTGCTTTAAAGAGTTCAAAGCTCTTGTGGAAAAGCAGACAGGTAGGAAGATTCGGGTCTTGAGGTTAGACAATAGTGGTGAGTACACCGATGGTGGGTTTTCTAACTTCTGTGCATAGGAGGGCATTAGGAGAGAGTTCACGGTTCCTTACAACCCCCAACAGAATGGGGTGTTTGAAAGGAAGAACAGAGCTATTGTTGGGGATGCTAGAGCGATGATTCATGATCAGGGGTTGCCTTTGTTTTTGTGGGCTGAGGAGTGCAATATTGCTGTTTATCTTCAGAACAGGAGTCCTCACAGAGTATTGGGGAATATGACTCTGAAGGAGGCTTTCACTAGAGAGAAGCCTCATGTGGCACATCTTCGTATCTTTGGATGTCTCATATATTCCTATATCCCCAAGGAGCAGAGGACGACGCTGGAACCCATGGCAGAGAAGGGTATCTTTATGGGTTACAACAAGACTTCGAAGGCCTATTGCATCTTCATTCCTTCTAAACAGAGAGTGGTGATTAGGAGGATGTGAAGTTCAAGGAGGAGAGGGCCTATCGGAGATCACGGGAGTATGATGAGAGAGAGAGTCACAAACTTCTCCTCAGCAGGGAGGTCAGGTACAGGGAGCAGGACCTCAGGGTTTTGGATCGACTGGTACAGGAGGTACTTCAGTGTAAGTGACATCTGGGGCACCAGTGGCGAATTCACCGAGCACCTCTTTAAGGAGTCCACTATTACAAAGTTCACATGGCACTTCAGCCGACACAGGCATAGGTGCCAGTACAGGTTCTTTGAGGACAGGTGCTGGTACAGGCACACCAGGGTTAGTTTTCTGACCTTCAGCTTCACCACACTGGGGGGCAGAGGATGAGGTTCCCTATGGTGAAGCTTCTTCAGGGAAGAGGAAGCCCAAGTGGCTTTAAGACACCTTGAAGAAAGCAGAGTTCGTTGGTCCTCCGAAGAGTGTGAATAGGGAGAGTGTGCGACCTCAACGGTTTTGTAGTTGTGTAGCCAAGGCTACCAACATTGTTGACTCTGAGCCTACTAGCTATGAGGAGGCTGCCAACCAAGAGGTATGGGGAGAGGCTATGGTGGAGGAGTATGTCTCTATCATTAACAACAATGTCTGGGAAGTGGTGCCTAGGCCTGAGAGCAAGACAATTGTGACTTCCAGGTGGCTTTACAAGATCAAGCATGTTGCAGATGGCAACATTGAGAAGTTTAAGGCGAGGTTTGTGGCTAGAGTGTTCTCACAGATAGAGGGAGTTGACTATGATGAGACCTTCACTCCTGTAGCTCAGTACACTTCTATTCGGTACTTTATTTCTATTGCTATGGAAATGGGTTGGTAGATCCATCAGATGGATGTGAAGACCACATTTCTGAACAGAGTTATAGAGGAGGAGGTGTATGTTGAGTAGCCACAGGGCTTTGAGGTACTTGGGCAGGAGACCCATGTATGCCAGTTGAGGCGAGCACTCTACGGACTTAGGCAAGCTTCGAGAGTTTGGTATTCGAGGATTGATAGTTACTTGCAATAGATGGGTTTCACGAAGAGTGATGCAGATCCGAACCTATACTACATTGTTGTAGGGGATGATCTGCTCATTCTTGTGTTGTATGTTGATGACTTGTTCATTACTGGGGCAGAGAGATTGATTAGTGGTTGTAAGGAGGATCTTGTTATGGAGTTCGAGATGAAGGACATTGGGCTGATGCATTACTATTTGGGGCTTGAGGTGTGGCAGGAGGAGGGGCATATCTTTCTAGGTCAGGGGCAATATGCCGTGGATGTGTTGAGTAGATTTCACATGGCAGACTGTAGACCCATGTCTACACCTATGATCACCAATTGGAAGAAGCTTCATGCTTCAGATTCTAGTTTGGTGATCCCACATTGTATAGGCAACTTATTGGGTCCTTCATATATCTGGTCAACACTAGGCCAGATATATGCTTTGCAGTGAACACACTTAGCCAGTTCATGGTTGAGCCTAGGAAGGTGCACTGGGTAGCTACAAAGCACATTCTTCGCTACGTGCAGGGGATTGTTGATTATGGTCTGGACTATAGGCGGAGAGATGGAGTGAGGTTGGCAGGTTACACAAATTCAGATTGGGCAGGCTGTGTTTTTGACAAGAAAAGCACTTCAGGATGTTGCTTCAGATTGGGTTCGGCAGTTGTGTCATGGTTCAGTTGAAAGTAGAAGTTAGTTGCATTGAGGTCTTCTGAGGCTGAGTATATGGCTGCTAGTCAGGCTAGTTGTGAGGCCATTTGGCTTCGCAAGTTGTTGTATGGCCTATTTGATCAGGAGTTGAGACCGACGATTATTCATTGTGATAATCAGAGTTGCATTAAACTCACGAAGAATCTAGTGTTTCATGACAGGTCAAAACACATTGACTTTAGGGACTATGTTCAGAAGGGGGCAGTGAAGCTGGAGTATATATCAACAGATGAGCAGGTGGCCGATGTTCTCACGAAGTCCTTGCCAAGAGGCAAGCATGTCCATTTCAGGGACAAAATGGGTGTGGTGAGGAACACTTTCCTCGGTAAGAGGGAGTGTTGATTTTTAATGTACCTTGGACAAGTGGTTTCCCATGGGTTAGTCTCTACCTAGGGAAAAGTGTCCAAAATAATTCTTTTCCTAAGTGAAAGTGACTTTGTAAGTGGTAAAGTCAATGTTAAATTATAAAGTGAAAAGTGACTTTAGACATAAAGTATAATGTGGGTACTTTATTTAATGGGTAGGAAAAGTGTCCAAAATAATTCTTTTCCTAAGTGAAAGTGTCTTTATAAGTGGTAAAGTCAATGTTAAATTATAAAGTGAAAAGTGACTTTAGACAAAGTATAATGTGGGTACTTTATTTAATGGGTGAGTTAAAAAATAGAAAGCGAGAATTAAATGCACATTTATTCTCATCCCTTGATCTAATTGAATCTGAGCCATTAGATCTTAGGGTTGCCCAAAAGCCATTTAGGGAAACAAAAGGGAGAAAAGAAAAGAGAGACTGAATTCATTCTTCATGAGTAGATTGGAGAAAGGAGGCTGAGGGCTGGAGAAAAGTTCTGAAGGAGAAATTTGTTGCAGCAAGCTGAAGGAGTGATTTTTGGGCAAAGCTGGGCATGGAAATCAAGGTTTAGAAGACAACAGAAGGTACAGTACGAACAACATTGAATGTTGTGCGCTGCACGCCGATCGAGAGAAGTTTTTGAAAAAAAAATTGTATGGTCCATATAGCGGTACGGAAATCCATACATTTCATATGGACAGTCCATACAGTTGTATCAGTACAATACATATTTTTCAGCTTCAAGTGGGCACGGAAATTGAGGCAAAGTGGGCATGGTTATCAGGGATTTTTGGGTTGAAGAGATAAGTTGTATTTTGTTGTTTTGTTTTGTCTACAAATGTATTTTTCATGAACTTGAAAGATAAATAAATTTGAAGAGCTCTCTAACAGGTTTTCCCCGAAGAAGATTGAAGGGGTTTTGCCTGGGTCTAAGTTGATAAAAAATCTGTGTATTTTTATGTGTGTTGCTAGTCTGGTTATGTCCATATTTATTTTCAGCATCTCTTGACAGTCCATTGTGTTTTAATCTGAAAATTTCATTTCCAGAATTCTATATGTTGAATCATGAATGTATGTTTATGGGAAAGGGCATTTAACTGAATGGGAGTGATAAGGTGAAATTAAAACCGAGTTGGGATTGTTGGAAACTTTTTTTTAGTCATCAAATTTCAACAGGGTCCGCGAGGTAAGTACCTAAATTCTTTGAAGCTTTGGATTAAAATGCTTTTGTGTGCAAAGGGCGTACTACAAATGCAGTTATATTAATGTTTGGACGAAGAGGGAATAAGTTTGAACCAAGGTCAGGGTCTACGCGAAGTGGAAAGCGATATAGAGTAGAATGCGAACCAAAGAACTTTATTGAGCATGCCTATAGTCCTTTGTTAGGTGGGTCTGAGAGTGAAGAGGAATGAAGTAACCTTGTACTCTCTTAGTATTCCCCCTCCCATCCTAAAGGTGCGTCGAAGTTAGGAGTTGAGAAAAATCAGGGCATCTTTGGGATTCACCATCCATCTACTCCCCTTACCCCGCATCCCCCTCCCCATAATTCCCCTACGCCCCCTTCCCCTCCCCCTAACCCCCAAGAAGAAAAGTGGCCGATGACATTAAGCTGCCTATCTTTAGAGGACTTGGATTAGAGGATCTTGAGCAGTTCTGGTTTGTAGCTGATGTAGTATGGAGAGCAAGACAGATCATTGACGAAGATGTAAAGAAGGTGCAACTCATGACGACTCTGCGAGAAAGAGTGTTGACATGGTACATGAAGTATTCTGTGACTAATCGGCTGCTTCGTTGGATGATATTAAGAAAGCGTTGGTATCAGAATTCAAGAAGCTGAAATCAGAATCGTAGTGCATTACGGAGCTAAAGGAAATCAAATTGACGGCTACTGAGTCTGTGTGGGAGTTGGATCAACGATTCAAGGTGTTAATGGGACAAGTAAGCTTTAACATACCCCCAGAACAACATAAAGAATGGTTTATAGCTGCGCTACTGCCACATATCAGGTTACCCTTGACACAGCAGAAGATAGCGACTCAAGCCGAAGCATTGGAGATTGCAATGACGCTGGAAGCCTCGCCGATCGGAGATACTCATGCAGGAGTACAACAAATTCAGAGTCAACTAGCAAATTTGACCTTGGAATTGCAAGATCTTAAGAAAGGTAAAGAAACCAGATCATAAGTGTGGTGTACAAAATGCAAAACAAAAGGCCATTATAAGGATCAATGCCCTATGTTCAGAGATTATTTGGCAAGTGGAGCAGCTAATCTAGTAAACCCAGGATCAAGTTTGTGGTGCGAGATTTGTAGACGAGAGGCCAACTCGCTCTGAAGATTGCTATTTGTTACATAAATACATGCAGACTCCAAAGCAGTTGTTTTGCAAATTTTGTAAATCAGTAGGCCATGATGAGAGAAACTATCGAAGTTATGACTTGATGTTGGAGCGCATTGTTGATGCTTATAGACTGCAAGCTGAAGGATATACACATGAGGAGCCAGGCTAGCATGCTGGTCAAGGAGGCTTCCAAGGAGGAGGAGGAGGAGGAGGAGGAGGAGGAGGAGCTGGTCGAGGATGCAGCCAGATTATGTGTTATAACTGTGGATAAGCAGGACACTTCGCAAGACATTGTCAGAACCCTACTACAACCTACAACTACTGCAAATATTTTGACCACATGATAGAAGAATGTCCTGTCCTTATCGTGAAGATGCAGGAGAAAAGGAACCAACAGCCCGCAACAAATATTCAAATGATGACTGCTGAGCCAAGGGAGGATGAACCGCACATCAACATCATAACAAGGAGTGGAGCTACGCTAGGAGACGATAAAGGTAAGAAGAAAGTAGAAGAGACATGGGTAAGAAAGACCGCAGAAAAGGCCCCTGGGTTCAGTATCCAAAAGGAAAAAGAAATGTTCATGGGAGCGAAGCGACGCTTCATGGATGCTAGGGCTTCAACATCTACTGCACAACTGAAGTTAATGCCAAAGAAGGACTGCGACAAAGTGTTTACTTCGACGCAAGAATTAGATCCAAGTATTTTGAAGTCGTTTTTATAGACTTGCATGAAGTTGTTGAGGAATTAGAGGGCTGTCGAAGGACTCCAGGAGTTGATAGACTCCTATGCTAATAAAGAGGTACCGCAAAGCAATCTGCATACAGTGAACAATTTACATCGACACAAGAAGAGAACGAGGAAGGAAATGAGATTAACTGTGCAGATCGGGGAATATGATATGGATCAGGTACTTCTGGATTTAGGATCTGATGCCAACCTATTCCCTAGGCAAACTTGGAAGTTAATGGGAAGACTTCAAAGTGATTGAAATTGTAGAGGATAGCAACCCCTACCTAGCACTGCTTGCATTGGATTGGGCTTTCGATAATTTGGCGATAATCGATTTGAAGAAGAGACAAATGATGTTCGAAAAAGACGATTAGGGTCATTGTCCCTCTAGACCCCTTAGAAGGAGTGCGCTATATAGAGCCTGTCCGAGATGAATACTCCAACGCAGATGTCGACAACATTTATCAGATAACAACTAAGGAGGAAGATTGGATTAATCCCACTGTAGATGGAGAATTGGGATGGGAGTAAGACAATTCTTGTACTTCAGATTTTGAGGAAGAACTGGAAAATTGGCAGAAGAGGTTATACGAAGTCTCTACCACAAAATCACTTCGTTTTCATAACTCCCGATGTATGTGATCTGCCTTATTATGTTGGGATTAGAGATGTAAGCCCGTTTCTTGATAAATATGAAAGAGAAGTACCAGAAGAACAAAGGTTGCAAGCTTTGGATGTAGCCCTGAGGGCTACACCTACTAGATGGTGGGGTACTCATAAAAGAAATATAGCAGATTGGCAGCAGTGTTGAAGATTAATGTGGATCAGGTTTGGCTCAATTGACACAGAAATAGAAGTAAAGTATGATGGTAAGGTTGATCCCTGGGAGTATATTCATCACTGCACTTCGGTTTGTAAAGAAATTCTAGAACAAGAGTGGGTACATGGGTTTATCCACACACTAGAAACGATTCCTATGAATTGTTATCTTGAAACAGAATTGCGACATGGAAATGCGAACTGGACAAATTTGGTTGAAGGGTTCATACTAATATTCAGTTTTGAAGATGATTGCCCATGTATAGACTCGACTCTTTAGGTAATCAAAGCAAAGGTTTTTGAGAATGGAACTCTATTAACTTGGCAACATGATTGGGTTGCATAGTTACAAAATGCATTGGAATGTTATAATATCACTGCCGAAGAAGATGAAGATCCACGCAATATTGATATACCAGAATCGAAAGGACATCATAACGTTGTTGAACCAGAACTAGAAATACTGGATATAACGCAACTAGTAAAAACACAGAAAGTGAATATTGGGACAGAGGAAGACCCAAAGTTTGCAATGATTGGAGACTTTTGGGACGCAGATATAGTTAGTAGAATCACAGAGTTACTACATGAATACCGGGAGCTATTCCCTAAGAAGTTTTCAGAAATGAAGGGCATATTAGGGGACCTAGGAGTTATGAGGATCCCTCTGAAACCTGATGAAAAGCCTGTGAAGCAAAGACCCTATAGGTTGAACCCGAAATACAAGGAAAAGGTGAAGAAAGAATTAGACAAAATGCTAGCAGCAGGGATCATCGAGCTTGTCGCAGAGTCTGAATGGGTAAGTCCCATGATGGTTCAGGAAAAGAAAACTAAGGGAGAGATCAGAATTTGTGTTGACTTGAGGAAACTAAATGATGCATGTATGCATGACCCCTTCCCTACACCATTTATAGACGAAGTATTGGACAATGTAGGAGGTTATGAGGCCTATTCTTTCGCAGATGGCTTTTCGGGTTACCATCAAATCAGAATTGCACCAAAAGATAGACATAAGACAACTTTTGCAATAGAGTGGGGCTCATTTCAGTACATGGTGATGCCTTTTGGCTTGAAGAATGCGCCTGCCATATTTTCTAAAGTTGTAGTCTCAACATTTAAGGAGTACATACACAAATCCTTGGAAGTTTACTTTGATGATTGAACAGTCTTTGGGCTATTAAAGAAGCATGTTGCGAGGTTAAGGCTTACGTTGGATACATGTAGGTAGCATCACATTTCACTAAACTTGAAGAAGTGTATATTTTGTGTGCCTTGTGGCATACTATTAGGGCATATTGTGTGCAAACAGGGTTTGCTGGTGGATCCCGCGAAGATAGCAGTCATTGTGAACTTGCCAGCACCGAAAACAGTGAGACAACTGCGCACGACACTTAGACACACTGGCTATTACAGATAACTATGCCAATGGATAAGTTATTGAAGAAAAATGCCACTTTTAAATGGGACGAAGAATGTCAGAAGTATTTGGATATACTGAAGGAGAAGATGTTATCTGCGTCGATCTTAGGTTTTTCGGATTGGAATAAGGAATTTCAGGTACATGTTGATGTATCTTGCACAACGCTGGGTATAGTGCTGGCACAACGAGGAGTAGGCAAAGTTGATCTCCCCATAGCTTTTGCAAGCAGAAAATTGTCCAAGGTGGAAAAGAACTATACTACAACAAAAGGAGAAGGGTTAGCTATGGTTTATGCATTACAAAAGTTCAGGCACTACTTGTTGGGGGCACATTTCAAGATGTTCACTGATCACTCCGTGTTGAAATATTTGGTGAATAAGCTTGTTTTAGGAGGAAAAATCTGTTGATGGTTGTGGTTGTTTTAGGAGTATGATTTTGAGGTTGTAGTCAAGCCAAGAAGATTGAATGTCGGGCCCGATCATTTGTTGAGATTGCAGACAAGAGAAGAACCCACTAGTATCAAAGATAACCTGCTCGACGCGCAGTTGTTCGCAATTAGGGTCACGGATGATCACTTCACGGATATTATTCAGTTTTTGGCCACAGGAATGGTGCCCGCGGAGTACACTACACAACATAAGGAGTTGGTAGTAAAAGAAGCTGATTTCACGTTGATTGCAGGGCACTTGTACAAAATGGGACTCGATGAAATACTGCGAAGATACGTCCTAGAACATGAAAGGTAGAGTATTCTAGCAGAAGCTCATGGAGGAGACATAAGTGGACATTATGTAGGAAAGGCCATTGCGTAGAAAATCTTGAGAGCTGGATTATGGTGGCCCACAATACTTAAGGATGCAAAAGAGTTTTGTCGAGCATGTGATATATGTCAAAGAACAGGAAGGCCATCTAGAAGAGACGAAATGCCATTAAATCCACAATTGACATTGCAAGCATTTGATAAATGGGCTATTGACTTTGTTGGACCTATTAACCCACCAAGAAAGAAGACTGACACAAGATACATAATTATTGCAACTGATTATTTGATGAGGTGGACTGAGGCACAAACAGTGAAGGATTGCAGCACAGATACTGCTGTGAAGTTCATTTTTGAATACATTATGTCTGGATTTGGGTGTCCAAAGATATTAATGAGTGACTGAGGCTCACATTTCTTGAATCAGACTATTGAGGCGCTGATTGAAGGGTTTCAAGTACACCATCACAGAAGTACACCATATCACCCTCAAGTGAATGGTACAGTGGAAGCTTTCAATAAAATTATGGAGAATGCACTCACAAAAGTATGCAATGTGAACAGAAATGACTGGGATCTAAGGATTCTAGCGGTGTTGTGGGCATATAGGACATCATGCAAGATGCTAAGAAATTGACAGGCCAGACACCTTTTAGGTTGGTATATGGACAAGAAGCAATCATGCCTATGGAGTACATTGTGCCCAGTTTAAGAATTGCAACTTTCACAGACATGATAGGTTCCGATATAATGGAGGAGAGGATGGCGCAATTTCTTGCTTTGGAAGTGGACAAGTTTATAGTAGGTTTTCATCAGCAAGTACAAAAGGCAAGGGAGAAATCCTGGCATGACAGGCACATCAAGCAAAAGACATTCCGGGAAGGAGATCTTGTACTATTATATGATAGCAAATTTGCAAAGTTCCCAGGAAAATTTAAGACACATTGGTTAGGACCGTATATCTTCAAACATGTCTAGCTGATTCCAAGACAAATGAATGGTAGCAGATTGAAGATATATAGGGACGACTCTGTCCCTGGAGCTTTGCACTGAAAGTCGAAAGGAGAAGAGTCTTAGTGCCACCTGTAGTTGAAAGTGGGCACTGGACTATAAACTACTCTACAGAAGGGGACTTTGTCGAAGAAGGCTACTGCGCGATATTCAAGGGTATGTTGAAGTTAGAAAGAACTGCGCCAAAGGAGGATTACTGTGCGATATTCAGGGGTATGTCGAAGTCAAAAAGAACCGCGCCAAAGGGGGATTACTGCATGATATTCAAAAGTATGTAATATTCCTAATTAGCTATGGCTAATTAGAATATTCGATTTTGCTCAATTTTGCCTTCTATAGTTATTTGTAAATAAAAAGGTGAGGAAAAGGGGACATAACTCACTTTTAAAATAAAAGTCACTTCCTAGTAGCACAACGTTGTGACCTAAAGGGGAGCCAAGGGGGCCAAAGGACCATGCAGAGATGGGGCCCACACAGACACTTGGAGGGACTGCGCAGATGGGAAAGGAACACGTGGCAAAAGGGGATTACTTTGGAGGAGGTGAGCCTTGGGATTGAGAGGGGCCAATGCTATAAAGGAGAGAGGAGCCTCCTCATTTTGGCATTCAGTTATGAGCATTTGAGCTAGTCACTTCGACTTGGAGCCCGCTGGCTGTTTAGCCTGTCTGCAACACTGTTTAGTGCACTGAGTGTCTCCGTTCGGAGATCTCACCCTTAGCCCTGGGGGACTTCGAGTGCCTACTCGGGCAAGGTAGTTTCAACAGTCTTTTTGGCAGTAGTTTTGATCTTTTGCATTGAGGTGGAGCTGAGCATTGGAGGACTGCACAGTCTTGAAAAGAGGGACGCAATTTTGCTGGGAGCAGTTCCGGATTGTGAGTTTGTGGAGGAGTTGAGCTGGGAGATTAAGTAGGAGATCAACTCTTGCATATTGGAGGAGTTTGGCAGAGTTTCAGGCAGTATTTTGGAGGATTCTACTCAGTGGCAGCGTAGGGCCTTGAGGGATTGCGTGATTCCCCAAGGGGGCGATTTTCGGGGGTCGGCCATTTCAGAAATGCTTTCTGGGTTTTCTGAGTAGAGGTGGATTCCAGAGTTTCAACATTTTCTGAGGAGGGGAACAACCCCAAATCCTCATTTGATTTCCAGCAGTAGCAGTAGCACAACAGTTTTCCAGCAGCATACGCAGCTCAGAGAGAGGCCATTCCTTTGCTATTCTGAGTGTATTTCTTCATTTGCTTGGTGCAAGTCGAGGTGCCATCCTTCTGATCACCTCCTGTACTCATTCCCTTACTCAGTATAATAAAATGCCTTAGCATTTCTCTCTGCATTTCTCGAGTATCTGCTTATATTTCATGTTTACATTTTTATATGTTGCACCACTGTTATTTTTATCATTTTGAGTTTCCCGGTTATTATATCATTTGTGTGTTATTTGGTTGGAGTTTACTGGGGTTTTGGGGAATATCTCCGAAACGGGATATTACAGTGGTATCAGAGCATAGATCTTGCTCAGCCTATGGAGCTAGCAATCTATGACACCAGGGGAAAATCCCTACATCTGTTACAGAGGTAGGAGACACAGAGACACTGGGCGTAGGTTGGAGAACACCTACGAAGAGGGAGACTGTGTTCTGGTGGTGGACGCAGAACAAGAGGAGCCTGTGGTGGACGCAGAACAGAAGGAGCCTGTGGTGGACGCAGAGCAGGAGGATCTGATGGCAGATGAGGACGAGAGGAGATTTGCGGACATGCTCCTCAAATCAGTGTAGGATATGTTGAGGCAAATCTAGGTGATGGGGCAGAGATTCACAGTAGTGGAGGCTAGACAGCGTGAGAACCCACAGGTTTTCCACGTTGGTGAGGGATCGGGTACATCCCACCATTTTCTAGAGCAGGATGCCACTCAACATGATATTACTCCGCAGATGGCCTCATATGCCCCTACACGCTCTACCATGCCCACTTTCCTAGGAGTAGACGCGGGGGTGGAAGCCCAGCAAGAGGCAGAGCCTGGTCATATGGGCGATTATTTTGCAGAGTACCAGGCCTATGGGTAGGAGTTCAGGGATGCTCTCTCATTCAGAGACTTTCTGCAGCTCCAACGGGATAGTAGACCCCGCGACCATCACAGAGGACACCGGCATTATCACGATGGAGACACCCACAACACATCTAGTAGATACCACTTGCCTACGTTTGATGGTTCATCAAACAGTTCGACAAGGTCTTGGGTGGAGAAGCTGGACATCTATTTCCAGCTTAATCAGATGTCGGAGGCAGAGGCCATCAAGGTGGCAACATTACATTTAGATAGTGAGGCCCAGGATTGGTGGTTCCATGGGATGGTTACACTCGGGCATTCCACAATGACGACGTATGTCGAGTTCACCAGGAGATTGATGGAGAGGTTTGACCGGAGGGATCCGGAACAACACTTTGTTGAGCTAACGAGGCTCAAACAGACAGGGAGCCCAGAGACCTACATTGCGGACTTTTTGAGGGTTTCAGTGATGGTGCCAGATCTATCCACGGCACAGAGGATCTATATGTATGGTGAGGGGTTAGCAGAGCCACTTCGGGGTCTAGTCAGATTCGCTAGACCAGCCACACTTCAGGATGCTATTAGCAGGACCCGAGACTTGCATGATGTCTTACCTAGGACCCGGACACCTTATCCCCAGCGACAGGTTTTTCAGCCTTAGGGGAAGGATGTGAGGATTCTGCCTCCGAAGGGGAATCTAGGACGAGTACAGATTGATGATGATGCCAGGAGGGAGTTGAAGAAGAAGCGGCTGTGCTTCACGTGCTAGGAGCCGTGGGCACCAGGACATAGATGTGCTGCTGGCAAAGCACATTTTATTGAGGTCTTCTTCGAGAGCAGCAGGGAAGAGGATGACGAGGATGATGTGGAGGCAGGAGATAGTCATGTCGTGCAGGGTCCCTTGCCGCCTCCACTAGCAGCAGCAGGTGGTGCAACTTTTGCACCTACCGAAGGGGCCCTTGCAGCGTTGCGAGGAGTTCCCAAGTATTTGACACTGCGCATATGGGGGACAGTACGTGGCCAGCGAGTATCAGTTTTGGTTGACAGTGGGGCCACCCACAACTTCATCGATGCACAGATGGTTGAGCAGAGAGGTATATCGACAAAGAGCTTCGATGGATTTTCAGTTTTGGTCCCAAGAGATCAGACCATGGCGTGTGCTCGTTATGTTCCAGAGCTATCAGTGACGATGGGCACCTACACACTGACTGACCACTTCTTCGTGGTCAACATTCTGGACACCAACATAGTACTGGGTGTTCAGTGGCTTGTCACTCTAGGGAAGATCACTACAGATTGGAAGGCCCTAGAGATGGAGTGGGATGATGAGAAGACAGGGAGGCATGAGAAGATATGGGGATAGCACACATATCAGCCTCGGACTGTTTTGGCTCATCGGTTGGAGGCAATCTTTCGGAAGGGAGACATAGAGTGGGCAGTGGAGTTGCGTGCATCAGAGGCAGGGACTACAACGCAGACAGTGCAACTAGAGATACAATCCATCCTTGACCGATATGTCACAGTATTTGGGGAGATTCCACTAGGACAGCCACCAGACCGGGGGTTTGAGCACACCATTGAGCTCGAGCAGGGATACAGGCAGTGATCACCACCCCCTATAGGCATCCCAAGGCCTATCGAGATGAGTTTGAGCGGGCCATTCAGGAGTTGCTGGCTCTTGGGCACATTCGGTCGAGCACGAGTCGTTTTGCTTCTTTCGTGGTGTTGGTGAAGAAGAAGGACAACACATTGAGGATGTGCATTGACTACAAGGCCTTGAACAAGAAGACCTTGAAGAATAGGCACCCCATACCCAAAATCGATTAGTTGATGGACGAATTGAGAGGAGCACGGTTCTTCTCAAAGATTGATTTGAGATCTGGGTACCATCAAATTCGCGTGAGGGAGCAGGACATTCCCAAGACCATCACCAGTGACAGGGACACCCGTTTCATGGGCAGATTTTGGCAGGAGCTTTTCCGGTTGGTGGGGACGGAGTTGACACCGAGTACCAGTTATCACCCACAGACGGACGGGCAGATAGAGATAGTTAACAAGTGGCTGGAAGGTTACTTGCGTAACTATGTCAGTGGGTAGCAGCGAGCATGGTTGAAGTGGCTGCATCTGGGAGAGTACTGCTACAACACTACACATCACGTCCATCGGTATGTCACCATTCTATGCTTTGTACAGATATCATCCTTTATCTGTTGCTGACGTGATGTTTGGTGCTAGCAAGGCTCCGAGAGCCAAGATTTGGATCCAAGAGAGTTAGGATATTCTCCGAGCTCTCAAGGATAACATGGCTACAATGCAGAACCAGCGGAAGCTGTATGCTGACAGGGGTCGGGTGGAGAGACAGTTTGAGGTAGGAGACTTGGTCTACCTACGATTACAACCATACCGACAGTCGTCACTGAAATAGAAGGGGGCTGAAAATCTCAAGCCTCGCTTTTATGGACCATACAGGGTAATACGCAAGATTGGACAGGTTGCATATGAGTTAGAGCTGCCCCAAGGCAGCAAGATTCATAACGTTTTCCATGTATCATATCTGAAGAAGGCGTTGGGACAACATGTGACAGTGACAGATGAGCTACCACCCATGGATGATGAGGGGCATTT
The DNA here is from genome assembly GCA_000404065.3 of Pinus taeda. Lineage (NCBI taxonomy): Eukaryota > Viridiplantae > Streptophyta > Pinopsida > Pinales > Pinaceae > Pinus > Pinus taeda. The sequence continues at coordinate 32,679 of APFE031000242.1, forward strand.
GGTGTTGCAGCCGGAGGCTATTATTAATACCAGGGAGAGGCAACTACGGAACAAGACAATCCGGGAATTCTTGGTGAGCTGGAAGAATTTGCCGGATGAGGATGCCACTTGGGAGAGTGAGAAAATTTTGCAGCATCCATCACTTCAGTTGCTTGACGACAAGCAACATTTTGCCAGGGGAGATTGTAATATTACTAATTAACTATGGCTAATTAGAATATTCGATTTTGCTCAATTTTGCCTTCTATAGTTATTTGTAAATAAAAAGGTGAGGAAAAGGGGACATAACTCACTTTTAAAATAAAAGTCACTTCCTAGTAGCACAACGTTGTGACTTAAAGGGGAGCCAAGGGGACCAAAGGACCACGCAGAGATCGGGCCCACACAGACACTTGGAGGGACTACGCAGATGGGAAAGGAACACGTGGCAAAAGGGGATTACGTTGGAGGAGGTGAGCCTTGGGATTGAGAGGGGCCAATGCTATAAAGGAGAGAGGAGCCTCCTCATTTTGGCATTCAGTTATGAGCATTTGAGCTAGTCACTTCGACTTGGAGCACGCTGGCTGTTTAGCCTGTCTGCATCACTGTTTAGTGCACTAAGTGTCTCCGTTCAGAGATCTCACCCTTAGCCCCGGGGGACTTCGAGTGCCTACTCGGACAAGGTAGTTTCAACAGTCTTTTTGGCAGTAGTTTTGATCTTTTGCATTGAGGTGGAGCTGAGCATTGGAGGACTGCGCAGTCTTGAGAAGAGAGGGACGTAGTTTTGTTGGGAGCAGTTCCGGATTGTGAGTTTGTGGAGGAGTTCAGCTGGGAGATTGAGCAGGAGATCAACTCTTGCATATTGGAGGAGTTTGGCAGAGTTTCAGGTAGTATTTTGGAGGATTCTACTCAGTGGCAGCGCAGGGCCTTGAGGGATTGCATGATTCCCCAAGGGGGCGATTTTCAGGGGTCGGCCATTTCAGAAATGCTTTCTGGGTTTTTTGAGTAGAGGCGGATTCCAAAGTTTCAACATTTTCTGAGGAGGGGAACTGCCCCAAATCCTCATTTGATTTCCAGCAGTAGCAGTAGCACGACAGTTTTCCAGCAGCATACGCAGTTCAGAGAGAGGCCATTCCTTTGCTATTATGAGTGTATTTCTTCACTTGCTTGGTGCAAGTCGAGGTGCCATCCTTCTGATCATCTCCTGTACTCATTCCCTTACTCAGTATAATAGAATGTCTTAGCATTTCTCGAGTATTTGCTTATATTTCGTATTTACATTTTTTCTATGTTGCACCACTGTTATTTTTATCATTTTGAGTTTCCTGCATTAAATGAACAAGATCTAAGCTAATCATGAGGTTCGAAATTCAAATTCGCTATAAAAGCTATCCCCCGCTTCACATTTTACACTTTGTTATCTGGAGAATTCAGTCTGAAAATTTGCTATCAAGAGTGAGTCGTGTGTTACTATATGTCTGAGAGAAGCTTTGAAGAAATTGCTCAAGCATTTGCAGAGAAAGGGCTAGCAGGAGTCATGGAAGCCCAAGTTGGTCACTCCGAAACATCGAATGTATCCCTGTCCCCAAGGCGCGCGAGGTCACCGCAAAAACAAGTAGTTACAGAAGAACAACCCAAGAAAAGACCCGAAAAGAGGCCAACTGAAGCCTATGTAGTAGAGCTAAGAACGTCCCCAAGGAAGAAGACAATAAAAGAGCAACGAACGAAGACCAAGCAAGATAAGAAATCTAAGGAGAAGGCGAAGAAGCCAATACAACAGGAAGAACTAGAGGAAATCCATGACAGTGAGGAGGACGCCGAGATGCACCAGATGGAGACGGAGGGCGCATAAATTCCCTCTGTGCTGCCACCATATTTTCCACCAAGGAAATTGTGTGCCAAGCCAGTTAAGGACCCGAAAGACACAAAGTTCAACACTTTCACATCGCTACTACCAGAAAAAGTGGCATTTGAAGGTGAAGTGCTGGGGAAAATCCCACAATTAAAAATGGAGGATTGAGGCTTTAATAATAGAAGTAAATATCCGTAGTTCAAGCCGAGCAAATACGTACACCAAGTCTATTAGCCAGAAAGCGGAGTTACGAGGTTGGAGCCGCACTAGTGGGCTGCAGGAATGCAGAGATCAGGCTTGCTAAACATGCTATATGTGCCACACTTCGGTAGAAGCACATCCAACGCAACCTGTGTTCTACAGTTACTAGTATTGGTGCATGACGGATGCCTCTGGTTGGGAAAGAGGATCCCGATTGACGAGATGTTGACAAGAAGAATTATTGGACTGCCCCACTAAGGGAATGTGAAAATTCCTACACTGAAGGAACCCCTACTGCAACAAATCTGAATCTACTTTACCTACTTGATTTTTGAATTACATTCATCAAGTTATTCTTCTGAATACTGCAGCAAATTATTTCTGCAACCTACACTAATTAAATATTTGATCTCATGAAACAGAATGCAGGGCAAAGAACAAGATACATAGGACACACTTATTTTTGGACATAAGTGTCCTCGAAAAAAACCCAATGCGAGAAAACCGGTGCAACAGTTATGAGGGTTTATTATTATGCAGGAGAAATATCTGAATACAAATCTAGGATGCTCATTTAGCAATCCTTTACAGAGAAAAATACTGGCGGAAAATATAAGTGAGTTTTACCTCACTTCACCTGGCAAAATTCCAGCTGATCGAGCACAAGACTGGCTAATCCCGACTATTTCTGCGTTGGCCCTGCGTCACCTCTTCTGCCCTTTGCGTGAGCTATCCCGACTGTTCTGGCAGTTCTGGCTGTTCCCGACAGTTTTGGATTCTGCGTGATAGACAACTTTTTTGCTCTGCACTGGTCCTTTTGGCTCTGCGTCAGAACTGCGTGGGCTTAGATTGGCCCAGCGTCAGCTCTCCCGGCTTCTACAAGCTCTCTTCGCCTCTCTGTCAGTATTCTCCGAAAAGTCCTCCCGGATTCTCACTGGCCCTCTGCTGTTGAATGATCACTTAGTTCGAATTTCTTAGCTTCCTAGCCCCAGAAATCAAACTCCACATCAATTCTCTCTCTCTCTCTCTCTGTATTTCCAAATGAACCCCAAGCTTCCATTTTATACTTTTCCTGTTGAGTCTTCAAGGACCGAGATTAGTCTCTAATCAACAACTAAGATTAAAAGATGACTCGATACGTCTTCTAGAAAATTCTCACTCATATTTTGATTAATACCCATTCATATTTTAATTTCCCTAAGTTTAGACTTGGGAATTCCATTAAAAATTTAATTATTTTAATAAAATACAATCCGGTTTCTAGGTTCTTTAGAACTCATGTGCCTTAGCCTCTCAAGCAATTTTCAAGGCTAGAGCACTTCTAATTCTACCAAACACTAACACTCTCTCTTAGCGAGGAAAGCAACAATGTCCACCTGCATTATGCTCTGTTTCTGAAGCACCTCCTTTCTGCACTGCTGCTGCCACCAACACTGTGCTGCTGCTGCTACTGTACTGCTGCCCATGACACTACCACTACCACTGCTGCATTTGTACTACAACTCGCTCTCAAATGTTGCATATGCTATGCTGCTAGCACTGCCACTACTAAAACTGCATTCGTACTGCAACTCAGTTGCTGAGAGAAGCAATTGAAAAACAACCAAAATTAACTTAACTTAACTGTGTTCAGCGTAATACAATGAATGTTGGAATCTGACTGCTGCTGATTCTGACCTTCTGAATCTTCTGCGTTGCTTTTGATTCCTGCACTGCTGCTTGTTGACCACTAGAGTGGCACCTAATGATTATATGAAGACTCCACACCCAGGGATGATCTAGAGGACACTTGTATCATCAGATATCACCAGTCAACAAAATTTTTTAACTCTACTTCTATCTTCTCATCATCTTTCTTGTAACCACATTCCACGCCTTGCGGGGAATTGTAATAAGTGATACTAGTAATGACGAGTTTTTGAGTTTGTAACAGGCCTAAGATGTTGGGACTCGATCAACAAACGAGTACACCTTGTAGTGTTTTTTTTATCTGGTTAATTATCCCTTCTTTTTCAGAGGCGGATAGTTTTTTGGGTTTTTTCACTCACATTTTACCCCAAAGTCGGGGTGACGGTTTGAAGGTTGAGCCCATAACACATCTTAGTATCTAGAGTCGATGTATATTACCATACTAGATCACACAAAAAATTTCGTCAAATTTGGTTAGGTTTAGGTAGTCATTTTTAAAATTTTTAGATTTTCTGCACTGCGGAAATTACTAATAAAATTGTATTTGTAATGTAATAAGTGATGTCTAGAGAAGTTGTATAGGGTATGAGTAACGAAATTTGCACCTCTCACCCTCAACTTTCTACCGTGACACACTTTGAGAGATTAAAAATGTGTTTTTAACCCTCAAAACCCACTTTTCCTAAGTTTAGTGGGAAATCTGACAATTAATTAAGCCATAAATTAAATAAATGGAGAAAAATAAATATCCATACATGCTAAATGTTGTGGGAATGAAGTGGAAAATTATGGAGGAGTTAAAGTGAAGTTCCAAGGTGATGTGGACTCCTAAAATCAAAGAAAAGACATGTGCTCAAATAAAATCGAATTTCTAACATTAAATGAGAAAGCTGCTTACTTGGAAATTCGAATTTGAGAAGTTAATGCACATTTGGGAGGATTTGGGAGAATATTTGGTGGAGATTTTTGTGGGAAATTGTCCCCACATGGGTTACCACCCATATACACTTGCCATTCCATCATAAAATTCGAATTTGGCACATTAGGGAAGAAGAAAATGATGTCCACTTGCCAGAATTCGATTTTACACTTGGCATTGGAGCCCCATTCAACAAATTCGAATTTCACTTTGGGATTGTCACCTCATTTCAATTATTTAATCACTTCTACATTGGGATTGCTTCCCATAGTTCTATTTAAATGAGCCTTTGGCTCTCATATTGTATCTTTAGAACAAACTATTGGGCTTACGGAGACTCTACTGGATTTTGTATTCATTTTCATATAATAGAAAGACTTTGGGTACTATAGTGTTGGTGTTCTCCTTCCATTTCTTGAGATGATGTTATTTCAATTGTTGTGCTTTACATTCTACATGTATGTTGGATTATTCTAGTTATCATTTTGCCACTTGTTTGGATTAACATATGCAAGCTATCTTGTATGGTTTTTGGGTTAGAGAAATACTTTAGGAAGAAGAGCACTAGAAGATTTTTGGTGAAACCTCTAGTCTTCTCCTCCATTGTATAAGCTAATCCCTTTATGATTGTTGACATCTTTTTCCAAGTGTGTAGAGATCTTTAGATTTGGTTGAAGGATTTACTTGGGCGTCGGGTAACTTTCTAACAGACAAACTAACTCCCAAGATCAATAATAGAAGGACCCAATCAATTTGTGTTAATTTTAGGCAACAATGGTATGTTCTATGCTTTAGAGCAATTTTACTTCATTTTCTTTATTAGCCCAGTATCAATATTCAGATTAGCAATCACATTAACATGATAGTAAAATGCAGATAGAACATAAACATAAACAGTAGAAGACAAGCCAAGACAAGAGGACACAAGATGTGGCACTAGCCAAGGACAAACCCCAATGTGGGGAAATCCTTGATCAAATCTTCTTTTAGTCTTCAATAGTTCAATAGAGAGAGATAGTACAATTTACAAATTTGATAATTTATAACAGCAACAAAAGTGCCCTAATCAAGAAGTCAATGTTGGTCAACAGGGCAAATTTGACCCTTAGCAAATCAGTCAACTTCGGTCAACTTCGGCCTCCAAATAACAAGATAAAACAACCCTCAAAATAGTCAAATTCACCGTAGTTAAAGGCCCAGAAATCCGTACCCAATCAATGAGGAGAGAGAGAAGTGTGAAGATGAGTGTGTCCAAATGAGGCTAAGTCACCTTCTATTTATATGCAACGTTGAGGATGAATAGCCGTGATTGTTGGGCTTCTGAGCCTACATAAGTTTACTGGCCGACCTTGACAATTTGACCATAATCAAAATAAATTCATAACTTCATTTGTACATGTTAGAATCGGATGATCTTTAGATCATTCCTACACCTCTCGGAGAGAGGAATCCAAGAAAAAATTAGCTGTCATAAATAAGATGACCTATGTGGAGTTTAGCCCTAGTTTCCAATTTTAACACTCCCTCTCAACTAGGGAGAACTCCATCTGCCAATCTGTACTATCTATGCCATCAATGCACTGCTCTACTGAACTATGAAGAAGAAGATGTGATCGAGAATGTATCATACCATTCTCTATTGACCCAATGTCAGTCCCAATCAAAGGAGAGTGTGTCATACCACTCTTATTGACCCGAAGTCAGTTCCAATCAAAAGAGAGTGCCTCATACAACTCTTACTGACCCGAAGTCAGTTCCAATTGATCCTAGATCAATATCAGTCATCCTAGCATAGGGAGTACGGTAGTACACGATGCGTCCATCGGTAGTACTATGGTCCCTATCCTCATTTCCCTACTAATTGGCCAGATGAGAGGTACTTCCCATGAGTCCCAAACTGCATGGGTAGGATGTCTTAGTAGGAGAAGGATGAACCACTCATCCTGCCTACATGTTGCTAAGGGGTATCGCAGGGGAACGCTGAACCACTCACCCTGTACACAACAAACCACTAGGGAAAGTTGAACGACTCACCCCATGGTTGCTCATTGTTCCAAGAAGTACCCCAAGCCCCCCGGAGCTCCTAGAGCTCAATGTCCATCTCATACAGAACCCTCATAAGAGGGTCTCTCCATGACTCCAAGTCGTTCTCGGAAGGCCAAGAACTTGACCTTCCCCAGGGGCTTTGTCAGAATATCGATGACCTGCTCATCAATCCCAATGTGATGGAGCCTTATTGCTCCTCGTTGTACAATATCCCAGATAAAGTGGTACTTGATATCTATATGCTTGGAGTGATCATGAAACACGAGATTCTTTGATAATCAGATCCCACTCTGGTTGTTGCAGAGGATCGCGGTGGTATCCAGCACATGTCCAAATAGCTCACTGAAGAGCTTCCTCAACTAGACAGCTTCACAGGAGGCCATACTAGCAACTATGTATTCGGCCTTGGTGGTGCTCTGTAATATTCCTAATTAGCTATGGCTAATTGGAATATTCGATTTTGTCTAATTTTTGCCTTCCACAGTTATTTGTAAATAAAAGGTGAGGATGGGGGAACATAACGCATTTTAGAATAAAAAGTCACTTCCTAGGTAGCACAATGTTGTGACTTAAAGGGAAGCCAAGGGGGCCAAAGGGGGACGCAGGGGCCCACATAGACACATGGAGGGTCTGCGCAGGAGGGAAGAACACATGGCAAGAGGAGAATCACGCAGGAGGAGGTGAGCCTAGGGATTGTGAGAGGCAGAGGCTATAAAATAAAGAGGAGCCCCCTCATTTTGATCATTCAGTTATGTGCATTTGGAGCTAGTCGTTTCGACTTTTGAGCACGCTGACTGTTTAGCTAGTCCGTAGCACTGTTTAGTGCATGAGTGTTTCCGTTCGGAGATCTCACCCTTAGCCCCGGGGGACTTCAAGTGCCTGCTCGGGCAAGTTATTTCCTTTGGTGTTTCAACAGTAGTTTCATCAGCAGTTTTAGCAGCTTTTTGGAGGACTGCGTAGCACTGGGAGAGGGACGCAGTTCTTTTTGGTTGTAGTGTTGGATTGGGGTTTTGCAGGTGGATTTATACTGGAGATTGAGTAGGGGTCCAACTCTTGTCTCCTTGGAGGATTTTTGGCAATGTTATAGGCAGAATTTAGAGGGGATTTCAGAGGCAACGCAGAGCCTTGGAGGAATTGCGCAGATCCCCAGGAGGGTTATTTTCGGGGGTCAGCCATTCCAGGAAAGCTTCCTGGGTTTTTCTGGGTTTCTTGAGTAGAGCCCGAATCTAGAGTTTCAACCTTTTCCGAGGAGGGGAGCAGCCCCAAATCATCATTTGTTTTCTAGCAGCAGCAACAACACAACAACAACATCCACAGAGAGAGGCCATTCTTGTCATTCTGAGAGTATTTCTTCACTTTCTTTGTGCAAGTCGAGGTGCCATATGTCTGATCACCTCTTGTACTTATTTTATTGCTCAGTGTAATAAAATGGCTTAGCCTTCTTGCTGCATTTCTTGTGTATCTGCTCATATTTCCGGTTTATGTCATTATACGTTGTTTCACTGTTATTTATCACTTCTGGGTTACTATATCATTTACACGTATTTGGTTGGAGTTTGCTGGGATTCCGAGGGTTATTCCGGGTTAGGAATATTACATGCTCCAAGCAACTGATTTTTGCTTCTTGCTCATCCAGGATATCAAAGCAGAACCCAAAGAAAAACAACACCCATAAGTGTTCTTGTGATCCACCACACTGCCAGCCCAATCAACATTAGAATAACCATGCAACCTCACATCTCCAGCAGTGTATCTTAGTCCATGAGGCTCAACCAATCCAATGTATATGATGAAGCTCAACCATATATTGACTCAATGTGTTAACTGCAAAACATATGTTCGGACAGGAGTTCACCAAGAACATTAGTGCTCCTATGAGTTGACGATACTCATAAGCATTTCCCAATTCAGGTCCAGTAGCATTATCACATAACTTCTTAATGTTAAGTTCCATTGGAGTAGTCACAGGCTTGCAATCCACCATCCCAAATCTTTCCAATATCTTCACAACATATTTTCCTTGAGACAAAAATTTCACTTGGCTTTTGCTAGACCTCTAACCCTAGGAAATAATGCATCAATCTTAGTTCCTTCATCTCAAATTCAAAAGCTATTTCCCTCTTACATTTGTGAATGAGAGGGTTTGCACTTGTCAGATTGAGGTCGTCCACATAAAGTACTAGAATGAGAGGTTTATCATTTTCAACCTTAAAGTAAAGGTTCGGATCGACTTCACTTCTAGTGAATCTCAACTTCATCAGATAGCTATCAATCCTCTCATACCAAGCCCGAGGTGCTTGCTTCAATCCATAGAGAGCTTTCTTCAACCTACATACATGAGATTCCTGATCATGAACCTCAAACACCTCGGGTTGTTCCACATAGACTTCCTCTTTGATTGAACCATGCAAGAAAGTGCTCTTGACATCCATCTAATGTTGGTTCCATCCTTGCGAGGCAGCAAGGGCTATGATCGAGCGGATGGTGTTGTATCGGGCAACAGGTGCAAATATTTCATCATAATCTACACCTTCCTTTTGAGAGAAGCCTAGAGCAACAAAACAATCCTTGAACTTTCTTGCACTTCCATTCGCTCCATGCTTGATTTTGTAGAGCCACTTAGAGGTGACAACCAATTTGCCCTGGGGTCTAGGGACCACATCCCAGACATCATTCTTCATAATTGACTCGTATTCTTCATTCTTAACATCCTTCCATACTTGATGCTTCACGACTTCTTCGAATGATGAAGGCTCATTTTGAATGATAGTGCTCATGGTGGTCAAATATTCTTGATACCTGTTCGGCTTCTTGCTTTCACTAAAAGTCCCCCTTGGTGCAATGTGTCTCTCGGCTTCTTCAAGAGTCGCCCTAAGCCATGAGGGTCTCCTTTTGGAGGAGGAGGGCTCATGAGGAGGATGATCAATAGGATCCATAGGTTCATCAACATTAGGCATCGTTTCGTCTTCTTTTGCACCCTGATTTCCGGTGTCAGCCTCTTTGTCCTTAGGATAGGAAGGTTGTTGATCTTCCTAAGGGCCATATCTTCGTCGAAGGTGACATCATGACTTATCTCAACTTCTTTTTGACCAACCACATAAATTCTATATCCCTTAGAATTTTCACTATAGCCCACAAAGATTCCTTTCTTCCTAGATGCACTTAATTTGCTTCTTTCCTCTTTCGGCACATGAAAATACACGGGACTTCCAAAAATTCTAAAATGAGAGACATCATGTTTCTTACTAGTGAACATTTCTTCGGGAGTCTAATGCTTGATGAGGGCATTGATTTTGAACATACACGACAGTATCTGCAGCTTCAACCCATATGAACTTCGAAAGGCCTTGATTATGAAGCATGGCACGAACTGCTTCTACAATAGAGCGATTATTCCTTTTAGCCACACCATTCTGCTAAGGAGTGTATGGCGTTGTAGTCTCCCTCTTAATGCCAACTTCTCTGCAATAATCTTGGAATTCATTGGATTCGTACTCGGTCCCATTATCAGTCCTCAATATCTTGATTTTCTTCTCGGATTGGTTTTCGATCAAGGCTTTGAAGTGTCGGAACCAGGTGAACACTTCATCCTTCTTCTCCAGGGAAGTAGATCTAGGTCTTGCGAAAATAATCATCCTTAAAGATGAGATAATATAAGTATCCTCCCAAAGAGTTTACGGCCATCATACCAGATATGTCAGAGTGGATCAATTGCAATATATCTATGGTCTTGCTATTACTTGCGGGGAATGGTCCCCTTGTAAGTTTTCCTTCAGCACATCTCGAAAATACACATTCATGCTCTACTTTGAACTCGGGCATACTTGTCACCATCTGTCTCACATAGGGTAGGGCCTTATAATGAAGATGGGCAAACCTTTGGTGCCATAGTTTAGATTGTAGGGATGTGTCGCAAGACATGGCTCCCAATGGACTTCCTCCAACTTGATACAAAGTGTCAACCCTGAACCCAAGAGTAAAAGCATCTTTAAAATTTCTTTTCCAAACACGTACCTTTCCATCGATGAATGCCACTTTGAATCCTTTGTCTTCCATGGCTGAAATGGACACCAGGTTCTTCTTGAGATCAGGTACATATAGTACTTCTTGCAAATGAATAGTGTTACCTTGATTCAATTGAAGGGTAACATTCCCTACTCCCTTCACGGGATAGGTGGCATCGTCTCCAAGGATGTTCTCCAAGTTTGTCTCCTTTTCTATCAGATTAGAGAGGGCTTCCTTGTATGCGGTGAAGTGCGTTGAGGCACCACTATTTATCAACCAATTTCCCAAAGTGTCCGGAGGAGAGGCAATGGAGAGGGCTTATATAATTAAATACTCTTTTTGCTTATTGTTAACAACATTTGATTCTTCATACTTGGAGCTCCTTGATTTCTTGGAGGGTCGACCATTTCCTTGATGTCCCGCATTCCTTTTTCCTTTGCCATTGGCCCTGCCATTCCTTTGATCGTTGTTGTTGAAGTTTCTCTTGGAATGATTATGATCATCAACATGCGATGTGTCCCTTCTATTTGGACACTCCCTTGCATAGTGGCCAAACTTATTGCAAACAAAGCACTTGCCTTTCCTTCCTCCCTAAGATCCAGGGTTTCCATGGAAATGACCTATAGACGTTGCATTATTTCTCCTTTTGGCATGAGCAGAGAATGCAGTGGGGTTGCTTCTTTTAGAAGGCATTTCTTGGTCCACCATTCTTGTTTCTTCTTAAATGCATATCGACATCAATTCTTTAAACCCTGGAATTCGATGATTATTGAGGACGATGGTTCTAAATACATACCACTCAGGTGGGAGTCCTCCAAGGCTGGTGAGAGTAAGTTCCCTGTTATGAATGACTTCTCCAATCGAGAGTAGATCATTCTTGATCTCAGTAATCCTCAAGAAATAGGATTGAATATCTTCATCCTTGCCCTTCTTAATATCCTTAAACTTATTCTTGAGAAATAGAATTTGATTAGCATTACTAACCTTGAACATGCCGACCAACCTGTTGTAGATCTCCTTGGAGGTCTTCAATTTGGAGATGTAGGCCACCAGATGCTTGTTAATGGAATTCCTGATAATATTCTTTGCTTTGGCTTCAGCCCTATTGTACTTGGCCTTCACAACAATTGGTGCATTTGAAAGAGGTTAAGGGATTTTACCTTGCTCATAGTCCATCACTTCTTTTTCTGCCAAGGTCAAATCAAGAGACATCTTCCATCCATGATAGTCAGATTTATCATGGAACTTGTCTTTAGCCGGGAAGTAGGATGAGGAACCCATTGAACCTTTTGTCCTTGTCCAACTGTCTTTGGTGATTGCTCTTTCACTCTTGCTTGGGCTTTGTCTTCACCTTAGCTTCGATACCATGTTAATTTTACCTTGCACATAGTCCATCACTTCTTTTTCTGCCAAGGTCAAATCAAGAGACATCTTCCATCCATGATAGTCAGATTTATCATGGAACTTGTCTTTAGCCGGGAAGTAGGATGAGGAACCCATTGAACCTTTTGTCCTTGTCCAACTGTCTTTGGTGATTGCTCTTTCACTCTTGCTTGGGCTTTGTCTTCACCTTAGCTTCGATTCCATCTGGTACGAAGTAAAGTAAAAGCGTTGCGACCCTGCAGTTATGAAGGTGGTTTGTCCCCTTGTAGGAACGAAGGCACACGCTGACTAGTAAGACTCAAGGGACTAGTATCGTTAATGACACCTCTGTGCCCTCTCCCCCTCTTTCTTACAGTCACCCCATTTTTTATCCTTTGGTAAGAGCTCAAGAGGAGGACTTCTCATTTAGATTAGATATTTTAGATTAAAAATAACCAAGACTAATTGCATTCAAATCTAGTATAGATGCATCTCATGCTAATACATCTTATGATTTCACTTGCAATTGTTCATTTTACTTGTTATTATTGAATATTTTATGTTGGCAAGCATTGTTTCATTTTCTTTTTGCAAGTATAACACTAATTGATTTTCCTTTTGCAAGATATCTCTGTATGTTTTAATTTAGACATTTTGATTATATCTTAAAAGCATTCTATATCTTGTATCGATTATCGTGCTAACATCTTTGTCTCCATTTCAAGATTGCTTTGCTTTCATTTTTTTGAAGCATTCTACTTTTGTTTTGAGCAAATATATCTTTCATTCCCGTTGAGCAATTTATCTTAAGGCACTGGTTTTATGGTTTTAATATGTTAATGATCTTTATTGCTCATATCATATTTTCTTATAATTCTTAAAAGTAATCCACTTTCACATTAACATCTCTCCTAGAACCTCACATTTCTTTTATCTTAGTTTTCCATATTAGGTACCACCCCTCATAGCTAAACTAGGAGATAGTTTAAACGGAGAGAGAGGGGATTTAGTGTGACAACCCCTTCTCTTAGTTCCCTGCCACCAACCACACCATGTGGGGTTGAAGGCTTTTCTCACTGACTTGTAGGTAGGTGTAGGCAACAGGGTTAAAACTTCCAACCTTGCTCTACGCTAATCAGTCTCTGGTCCCTTGATTCGAATTGGATCTTAAAGAACTCTTTAAGTTTTCATAACTCTGTAAAATTCATGCCAAAGTTTCAAAGACTTACAAAGGTCAAGCTTATCAGAAATATCCTCGAACAGTTGTAATTTGTGAGCAGCGCCAAGCAACAAGGACCCTCGGTCAAGCGCGCCGATCGTTGGCCCATGGTAACGCGCGCTGCCACGAAACAAAAAACAGGAAGCCTTTTTGAGAAACGAGGGAGGTTTCTGATATGCGATTAACGACAAGTTGCTAATCGCATATCGCTGGGCAAACCCCTTAGAGAAGAAAAAGCCCAGAGTGACCCGGACCCGAAAAGTAAAAAACCGTACGGAATTCGCCGATTCCTCAAAGGCGGGTCCCACACGCAACCGGCAAGATATCGGAAGGGCTTCGAGCAGTAAGCGGCTTCAACCGAGTCCTGCCCAATGCCACACACTGGGTATCACGCATCTGGCGGAAGAGAGAGAAAACCGCTCACATCGGACGAGTAAACGTCATGCAACTTACCCGCCCGATATGGATGGAGACCGTAGGATCTGGAGGCTCCAGATCGACGGCGGACATGCAATCTGACGGATGATCGGATTCAACGGGGTAAATAGGCCGAGTTGTATAAAGGTTTGAAGTCTGGCATGAACGATGAGTTGGCAGAGGAATCATGTTCGCGGGCATTCTGGGAAGTTAAACGGAAATAATAGCAGTTCAAACATTTCCAAGAGAACTGACACTCAGTTCGTTATGAAACAGGTGGCCACCTCCCTGTAAGGTGTTACGCAGTGATGATAACGCAAAACAGAGGAATTCAAATGGACAGAGGCAGGAGAACTAGAGCGCCGAGAAGTGGAAACGAATAGTCAGAAAGCACATTGGCGTTAAAGCCACGAACTGACAGAAACAAAGCAAGCAGTGAGAAAAACGAGTAAGAAAGCTAAGAGCAGAGAACAGAGAAAGTAAGTCGAGCTGACTTTCAGAGCAAAGGCAACATCGAGACAGAGCCAGACAGAGTCGGAGAGTCTGTGTACTCCCGAGAAGGCTTGAGAGGTTCAAGCGAACTCTTCGGCATAGGCCTGTCATGTATGAGTCTCAGATTGGGCTCATACTACTGTGACCAACAGAGGTTGAGTTTCAGTAAGGAGAGTCTATGTACTCCAGAGACTTGGGGGATCCAAGTCCAGTCCTACTGATTTATATCTGTTGAGTGAGACTCAAATTGAGCTCACTGTTGTAAAAACTCTGCTTTGAGAACATAATAGAGAGGCCACCATTGAAGGCTGGACTAGGAGACATAGCCCAGGAGTATTGGGTGAACTCCTTATTAAACTTGTGTTTACATGTTTGCCGGTTATGTTTTCTCTAACTGCTTCAACGTCTGTATTTCGCAATCTTATCGATCTATTGCATGAAGTAACATAGGCACATCCATGCACATGAGTTTGTAATACCTTTAATTCTTTGTCCTGGATAAATTCCAGATCATCCCCAACTACTGCATTTGTCCTCCAAACACTCCACTGCATCATCTGACACTAAGTCCATCTCACTACTGCTGAATCTTGGGCTCCCGTAGCAAGGAATTGATGCAAGAGGTGGACTCCTCAAGGATCCTGCCCACATGTAGTCCTCTCGACTACAACTCAATATCGCCCCATCTCCCTCCTAGAGATGCATGGGAGCTAATGGCGAACTCATCCTCGTCAATCTTTGTTGAAGCAACCTTTAGATCATGTTTCTCATCCTTGTCCTTTTTCTTCAAAGGACACTGGGATGCATAATGGCCCAACTCGCCACAACTGAAACATTTCACCTTCGAAATGTCCTTTTGTTTTAGCTTCTACTGCCCATTCGATGCTAGAGCTGCGTTTTCCTCCTCTTCCTTCGTCTTTGTGCCACTCCTACTGCTGCCATTGAGGTTGACCTTCACTAGGTCCCTCCTTAACTCCTCCTGTTGAAGAGCCGCCCACATCTCCTCCCACGAAGGTAGTTTTTCTCTGCCCAATATGCTTTGGATGAAAACTTGCCATTCTTCCGAGACTCCATTCAGGGCTATCCTCACCATCGCGGTTGGCTAAGGAGTGGATCCCATTGCAGCAAGCTGGTCTCTAGTGTCCTAAAGACGCTGAAGATAGAGGTTCACACCTTCTCCTTTCTGCATCAAAGTCCGCTGCAAGGTCTGCTCCAAATACATCTTACGTTGTTCGAAAGAGCCTTCATATAGAGACAACAAGGCTTCCCACATCTCTCGGGTTGTATCCTTGCCTTGCAAGTTGTTGGAATTTCTAAGTTGAACCCATTAGAGACTCTTCATGTACTTTCTAATTTATTCCTACCTACTTGTTTTGTTAATTAACAAGTTATTTACCATGTAAATACTGGAAATAAATACAAGTACATGCTCAACACATAACAGATCATCAACTGAAGGAAACAAAACAAGCACACAAATGACACCGTTATTTTTGGACTAATGTCCCCAAAAAAACCCAATGCGGGAAAAGTAGTGTAGCTATCTGAGGGTTTGATTTATTAAGCAGTTTCAGAATACAATCTGGGTGCCAAATCCGGCTCACCCAACAAAGAAAAATCTCGGCAGTATTACCTCTCCTTTGGAGATAGATGCTCCGGCTGAAACCCCGGATAAACACTCCAGCAGTTCCTCAGCTCCAATCTGTCCCATGAAAAACCCCAGTGTTAGCCTTTAGGGACTGTGTCAACCTCTTCTGCTCTCTGCGTTAGCTTTCTCGGCAGTTCTGGCTGTTCTTGGCAGTTCCGGCTTCTGCTCTTTGCATCAGCTTTTCCGATAGTTCTCGACAGTTTTGGCTGTTATCGACAGATCCGGCTTCTGCCCTCTGCGTCAACTTTCCCGATAGTTCTGGTTGTTCCTGGAAGTTCTGGATGTTCCCGACAGTTCCGGCTTCTGCCCTCTGCGTCAGCTTCGCTGGTAGTTCCTGGCTGTTCTCGACAGTTCCCGACAATTCCGGTTGTTCCTGGCAGTTTCGGCTTCTGCCCTTTGTGTCAGCTTTCCCGACCACTGCGCTGATCCTCCCAACACTATCTCTGCCTCTCTGCTTCTGTATTCACTGCCCCTCAGCTGCAACTCTAGATCACTCTCTCAACTTTTTCAGCAAACCCAACCCCAGAAAGTCGAAATCTTGATCTCTTGGTGTATTCTCCAAGTGACCCTCAAGCCTCGTCTTATACTTTTCTCGTTGACAAAACAACGACCGAGATTATGTCCCTAATCAATGGTTAAGATTAGATATGGCTTGATCTATGACTTTTGGACCATTCTAACACAGTTTTATATTAATTCACATTAATATTTTATTTTCCTTAAGTTTAGACTTAGGGACTACATTAAAAATATTAATTATTTTAATATCTTCCAAACTGTTTAGAATCTGCCCAAACCCTTTCTAGGTATTGGAGATCTCATGTGCTTTAGCCTCTCCACCAATTTTCGTGGCTAGAGCACATCGGATGCTACCCAAAATCAACACAAATGTGAGACCACATGATCTCGAACTCCATCGAGAATGAGGCTCTTTGCCTTCCCCTGCTCGACTTTGTATTTCTTCTTTTGATATTTGTCAGCATGAACAACTACAATACTCTTGAAGTAGGCCTCTAGATCATATTCCTCCAGAATTGCTAAGATTTTGGTCTTCCATATGACATAGTTGGAAGCTCCTTCCAACTCGTCCTGATCTTTGAGCCCATGCGATGCCATCTCACCCAACTGTCGAATTGACTCCTCTAGTCACTACTTAGCACTACTCAGTTGCTCAGCAAGTGAGAAATTCGAACTTTCCGGTGGAAAGTTCTCTGAGGAGAAAATTTCCCTTCTACGTGTCTTCCTTCTTTTCTAGCGGATTTCTGCCCCGGCAAAAACTACACCCTTCAAGCACCGCGCTGAGGCTCTGCATCACTCCCTCTGCCTCTGCAAACTCACGAACTGGAAATCATACCTGTTTGTTGTCTCACTTAGAGAGGGATTTCCTCGGATCTGCTTACTGGCAAGGACTGCGCAATCCCTTTAAGGGGATTCGAATTGTTGCCAAGTGCAGCTTTCGGCCTCATTGCTCAGCACTGGATCTGCTCTTCCTGTTTCAAAATCAATGCTCTGATACCATGTGAAAATTCCAACTACTGAAGGAACCCCTACTGCAGCAAATTTGAATTTACTTCATATTAGAATAATACTATTTTAGTTTAATGCTCATTCTTTTAGCTGTTGCTAATTTTATTCTTTTAGCAGTTTCTTAGATGAAACTGATTCTTTACATAGAAACTTGATGTTTCTATCTTTGTAATATCTCTGTATTATTATTGAGTATTGTTGCTCAATCAATTAATTAATTCATTTTGGAAATCCATATGCGTGTTTCGCACTGTTTTATGGTATCAGAGCCAGAAAAAGAGATTTATTGAGAAGTTATTCTCTCTGCATTCTAATCTCTTGAGTTCTTTCTGTCATTCCTTTCTAAGGTCGAGCCCTCTGTAAGCCAGATAGCCTTCACTGAGTCTTAGCTTCGGCTCTGCTCACTGTGATAAAAGCTTACAGTCGTCTATCTTGATACAGAAGTGGATCCTTCGAAAGAATTCTTCAGCTGGTTTAAATTTTTTTTCGTGGCTGCAATCTGTGTAGCGCTGGGGATCTCATAGTTCTCACTACGCGTTCCGTTACTTCCGTTCTGCTGGTATCGATGTTGGAATCGATTCAGTTTGCCCAAGATATGAAAGTGTGATTCAGTCGAGATTCTTTGTTGTGAGCTGCGGCTAAAACTCCTTCGAAGCCTCCTAAAGCTGCGGATTAAGTCGTGGACGCACCATTCGAGGTCGCTGAAGCCGCTGCTGCTATCGTCTGTGAGATCGTGGCACTGTTTTTTTGCATTTGCGTGCATTTGAATTCACGAGGCCGGTAAGCATCTGGGTGTCGTTGGGATCCATTGAGATTCTTTCGATCTCAACATTCCAACAGTTGGTAAATCGACGGCGGCACTGGGCTTGGACTTGGTAAAACGACGGCGGCACTAACCAATTCGAAACTGTTACCTGTGACTCTTTGATATCAGAGAAACCCGAATTATTTCGTCGCTGTCGGTGATTAATCACTTCTTCCCACCTGTTCGTGCATCGGATATCTGCATCGGGTGGCAATCTTACGTTGGTTGGAGCGGTAATCTGGTATTTTGGCGTCCACCTGTTATACGCAACGGAAACCTGTTACACGTAACATCACCCGCGTGACAACATCGTTGGGATATTCCAATTGCGTATATTTGCGTCTATTTTCTCTGCGGCAAAAGTCAACGGAGCCGCCACCAAGGTTAGTGCCATTACACTGTGGTTTATTTCTTGGCTGAGTCGTTCTCATTACACCCAGATCAGTTTCCAGCAGTAAGAGAGCCACTTTCAAAAATTTGGGTATTTAGGCCGAGTCTCATTTCAGATTTTTATGGTGCATGGTAGTATTTCTTTATAGTGCTGTGGATTTTTTTTATAAAAAAGAACGTATAGTTGGGCAGCTATCAAACAATGAGATATTAGTTTTGTGGCCATTATTCAGAAGTGGTGGCACAAACTCAGAAATTTTTCAGTGATTATCTCAGATAAAACTGTGCTTCTCAAAGTTCGATCCTGTGTGGTAGAAGCAGCATTTGGTATTTTTTTCTAAAAGAACAATTTCGGGTTTTTTTTTTTATACCAGCATCTGTCAGATTCTGTCCAAATCAGTTGGATCTCCTTATTACTTTCTTGGGAAACAAACAAATGGCTTCACTAACCAATCTAATGCTGGAAGGTAGTCAACGCTTTAATGGCACAAACTATAACATCTGGAAACAGAGAATGTTGACCATTTTTGAATATAGGCGTCTTGACCAGCTCGTTCTCAACAAAGAGCTCCGTCCTGGTACAACTGGCACCGATCAAGATAAATTTGATGATCGAAATCGAGAGGCAGTTATGCTCCTCAAGCTCTCTGTCACTGATGATTAGTTACCACAGATTCCTTCTAGCAAGACAGCTGCTGAGATTTGGCAACAGTTGAAGGAACTACACGAGACATCCGACAAGAGCAGAGCTTTCTTTCTAAAAAATCAGTTGTTCTCCATCATGATGGACGAAGATATGTCTTTACAGGAACATCTCAACAAGATTAAAGACATTCCAGATCAGCTTGAAGCCATTGGTCGCACCATGGAGGAAGAAGATATGGTAGTCATCACTTTGAAAAGTCTACACAATCTTATGAGCACTTCATAGAAACACTCAACATTACTGCCACTAATGTTGATCTAAAGTTTTCGGAGTTATGCACCAAACTCATGCAGCAGGATCGTTGGAAACAACAGCTTGGTAGTGGTGCAGCATCAGCCTCCTCAGAAAATGCTTTTGCTGCCAAATATCAGTCCTCTCAGTCCTTTCAGCAAAAAGGAAGCACTTCATAGAAACACTCAACATTACTGCCACTAATGTTGATCTAAATTTTCTGGAGTTATGCACCAAACTCATGCAGCAGGATCGTTGGAAACAACAGTTTGGTAGTGGTGCAGCATCAGCCTCCTCAGAAAATGCTTTTGCTGCCAAATATCAGTCTTCTCAGTCTTTTGATCCTGCTAGGAAGAAAAATGTGCAGTGTAATTACTGTCACAAGTTCGGCCACATGAAGAAAGATTGCCGACAGAGAATTGCTTCTGAACAGAAGAAAACAGGTAGGGCTTATCAGGACAACAAATGCTGCAGGAACATTCCGAGAGACGATTCTGCCTTTTACGCCTTTATGGCTAAAAGGTCTTCGATTTCATATTCCATCACTGCCTGGTACATTGACTCTGGTGATTCACGCCATTTCTCTCACAGGCGTGACTGGTTTATTGACTTCTCACCTTTCAGTGATTCTGTGGTATTTGGCGGAGGTGAAAAATACACAGTAGATGGCAGAGGTACAGTTCAAATTCAGTCTGGTGGGCGCACACTCATCTTCCTGAATGTGTACTATGTTCCTGGGATGGAAATTAATATGCTGTCTGTCAGTCAGATTATGAGGAACTCTCCTCAACTTGATATAGTATTCAGTGCGCACAAATGCTCTATTATCGACAGGGAGACTAGTCTTACAGTTGCTGTTGGCCTAGAAGATCATGGTTTATACAGGCTTCTTGACACCGTTGATTTTCCAGAAGTGGCTCTAGCAGCTCGTGTTTCTCCCATCAGCACTCTATGGCATCAGCGATATGGGCACTTAAACATGCAGTATCTTTCTCAGCTTTCTCGGGACGGACTTGTGTCAGGATTACCTGACATTCAGACTCAGCAGTTGGCGTATGCGGTGCTTGTCAAGCTGGCAAACAACATCGGTCTTCATTCACGAATGGAGAATCTTGGCGCGCATCTAAGGTACTCCAGTTAATTCATGTTGATATTTGTGGTCCTATGAATATCTTCTATCACTGCTTGCAAATATTTTTTTCTTATTGTAGATGATTTCAGTAGAAAGATGTGGGTTTATTTTCTAAAAATAAATCTGATGCATTTAGTATCTTTCAGAAGTTTAAAATCTTAGTTGAAAAAGAGTCTCGCTGTGATATCATGACTCTTAGGACCGATAACGGGGGTGAATTTTGTTCTTCTTCTTTTTCCACCTTCTGTGCTACTCATGGCATCAAACGCTAGTTACTACCCCCTACACCCCTCAGCAGAACAGTGTTGTTGAACGCCGCAACCGCACGGTTGTTGAAATGGCTCGCTCCATGTTACAGCACAAGAATATTCCCAACAAATTTTGGGCTGAAGCAGTATTTACTGCGGTTTATCTCCTTAACAGATCACCTACTCACGCTGTTAAAGGGAAGACTCCCGAAGAGGTTTGGTCTGGCCGTAAGCCGAAGATCAGTCACCTCAAAGTTTTTGGCTCAATTGCATATGTTTGGATTCCAGCTGCTAAGCGCTCTAAGTTGGATTCCAAAAGCCAGAAACTGCATGAATGACAGGGTACAGTGATCATCACAAGGCTTACAGACTAATAGATATAGCCACTGGTCGTCTTAGCTTCAGTCGGGATGTGGTATTTGATGAAGACAGAGGCTTCTTTCAGTCTTCTTCTTCTGAGCAGTGTTCTAAGGATCAGCGTCACAGTGTTCTTCTTCCAGTAAGTCCACCTGATGGGAGGGATGATGCCGCATCAATGTTTGATAATACACTGCCTGAACTTCCTCCGGAAAATAACCCTTCTCTTACTGCTCCTATTGTTTCTGAACCTTCTCCATCTCCTGATATTGGTTCCTCTACTTCTCGGCCAAAATGGTGGGCTAAAACCATTGGTGATCTCAGGGATGATGAACTCCTTGAAGGACGAACTTCTAGACATAAGAGCAAACAATAGTCTACTGTAAACTTTGCTCTTATGGCTAATCTACACAGTATCTTTGAGCCTCAAACTTACTCAGAGGGTAAGGGTATATCTGAGTGGGAACAGGCTATGGAAGCTGAATTCCAAAGTCTTCAGAAAAATCACACATGGACTCTTTCTGATCTTCCTGAAGGAAAAAAGCCCATTAGTTGCAAATGGGTATATAAAGTGAAATACAAAGCCAATGGAACTCTAGACAAGTATAAAGCTCGTCTTGTGGCTCGAGGATTCTCACAAAAGGAAGGCATTGACTATGAGGAGACTTTTGCTCCTACCGCCAAAATGAGTACCATACGACTTGTCCTTGCCCTAGCAGCTCAGTTTAACTGGAAAGTTCATCATATGGATGTAAAAAGTGCTTTCCTAAAGGGTGACCTACAAGAAGAAGTCTACATGACACAACCTCCAGGATTTAAGATTGCAGGTCAAGAACAGAAAGTGTGCAGATTAGCTAAAGCTCTCTATGGATTGAAACATGCTCCTCGGGCTTGGTATATGAAAATTGATCAGTACCTGACAGATCATGGTTTTCAATGGAGCCCATCTGATGCAAATCTGTATATCAAGCATATAGGTGATGATATCTTGTTTGTGGTTGTCTATGTAGATGATCTTATCATTACTGGCAGCTCTGCCCATTTGATCTGTGGGATCAAACAAGACTTATGTAGAACCTTTGATATGATAGACTTGGGACTTCTTCATTATTGTCTGGGGATTGAAGTTTGGCAGACTGAGAATCACATCTTTCTCTCTTAGTCCAAGTATGCCAAAAATCTTGTGGATAGGTTCAGAATGCAGGATTGCAAACCAGCCACGACGTCTATGGAACCATGGCTCAAACTTTCAGCTCAGTCATCCTCTCTTCCTGTGGATGAAACTCTATTCAGGCAATTAGTAGGCAGTCTCATCTACCTTACTGCCACCAGACCAGACATCAGTTTTGCAGTGAGCTACATTTCCCGCTTCATGTGCGCTCCTAAAGCTGATCATTGGATAGCAGCAAAGCGTGTGCTACGATATGTGCGTGGCACTTCTGGTTATGGACTCCTATACACTCGCAGTTCCGATCCTATACTCAGTGGTTACACAGATTCTGACTGGGCCGGTTCGGTTGATGATCGTAAATCTACAGCTGGGTATGTGTTTAGTCTAGGATCTGGTGCTGTCACCTGGACTAGTAAGAAGCAGCAAGCCGTGGCTCTCTCCTCCACAGAAGCAGAGTATCGAGGAGCAGTTAAGGCATCCTGTGAGGCAGTTTGGCTTCGACGTATGCTTGCAGATATGCATGCTTCCCAGACAGGTCCTCCTTCCTTGTTTTGTGATAATCAGGGAGTGTTCAAACTTGCCAAAAATCCCGTCTTTCATGAACGAACAAAACATGTGGAAACTCATTGCCACTACATTCGCCAGCTTGTTGAAGATGGATCCGTTCAGTTGAGATATGTTCCCACAACAGAGCAGCCTGCAGACATCTTCACCAAGCCTCTTGGTCCTGATAAATTTGTAGAATTCAGGGGATCTATTGGTGTTGTAAATAGATTGAGCATTAAGGGAGGGTATTAGAATAATACTATTTTAGTTTAATGCTCATTGTTTTAGCTGTTGCTAATTTTATTCTTTTAGCAGTTTCTTAGATGAAACTGATTCTTTACATAGAAACTTGATGTTTCTATCTTTTAAATATCTCTGTATTATTATTGAGTATTGTTGCTCAATCAATTCATTAATTCATTTTGGAAATCCATATGCGTGTTTCACACTGTTTTACTTGTGATACTCATGTATTCTTATTAGCTTTCTTTATGCTCTTCTTTTATCTTCTTCTCATCAAGCAATCATCAAATTGAAAGCATGAAGATCAATAACACTAGATATCGGCACTCAGCCAGGGCAAAACCCCTACGAAGGGGAGAACCTAGTCAATCTTTTTCACTAATAGATTCAAATCAAACTGAGACAATCCAAGACCTTAGACCTAGAAAAAGAACCTTCTTTTATCCACCAAGTCAGCCTCCAAACTTCAATGGTCAACCCTTACTCAAATTGCTTCAATGCCGCAACAACCCAAATTTTGGCCCTTCTAGCTTTAGAATTGCGGCTCTACTGTAGACCTGCAACTTCGGTCCTCCTGCAACAGTCCAGAAACTCACACGTGGCAGAAGAGAGAAATTCGGCTCGCTTTTGCTTGACAAGTGTCTCCTTCGCTAGGATTTTCTCCTTCTTCTCTAGGTATTTCGCTCTTCTTTCTTCCTTCTGCGACTGCAGATTGAAATTTCTTGTTTGGTGTCCCAAAAGAGGTAGAGTAGCTATCAATATATAGTCGTTTGAGGCTCCTATTGAGGCCGACTTGTCATCTTTGAGGCCGACTTGGTGGAGGAGGCACAAATGACATTTTTGGCACAAAAATAATTTTCTTCCTTGATATACAAAGCCCAAGAGGGTCTATTACTTGATGACAAGGATTAGGACTTATGACATAAGCCCTAAAAACAAAATAATAAAGCATGAAACCCATGTTAATAAATAATTTTTCTTTTTCTTTCGTTTGACAAATACATTACATAATGACTCAAATACAATTATGAAGACCAACACGAGTTACCTTCTTCAACACTACCTTTTAACTAGGGAGGTATTCATAATCATACATATATATACAGGTACAAGGATGAACTCAAAATGATATGTTCTATGAGGAGTCATATCATACACAATGCTAAAGATTAGATACTTGACCAAGGTATCTAACCGGTTGGGACTAAGGTGTGTTCCAAGCTTTTGTAATATTTCTAATGGAAATTTTTCAATGATAACAAAGTCATGCAAAGATAATAACACATAATTTTTCAAAAATCCATACACATAAACTAGAAATATCTCCAAATCCACAAACTGGTCAAGATTTTATTAATAATAGTGTTGTGGTACAAATGAGTTGGAGAAAATGCACTCGGGCTTGCACAAGGCAATCTACAAGCACCAGGTGATGAATACAAGAAAGCTCAACAACTATAATAGCAAGCTCCTCTAGAAAACTGCGTTGTTGCTCCAAAATTACATTGCTGCTTGACTTCGTCTCCTAGTTTTCCCACTCTAGAGTGCCCAAAAAATTCTATAAAATTAGGAGTGTGCTCCATGCCCAAAACCCAGAACGGGTTTGGCGTATCTCCAAGCCAAAGTCGAACCCACAAAATGGTGCAAATTCCCCAGCTAACTAGCAATTCACCCTGCTATAAGAATTAGAATTTCTGATCCGAATATTGCCTGAAAAATTCTTTAAAATTATCTATAGACTCTTAATAAACCCACAGACCCAGAAAGGGTTTTGGCTGAATCCACCAATCCCCGGTGACCCCCAATAAGTGCAAGTTGCCCAATTTGGCTAGAAAACGCCCCACAAAACTAATACTGCTGAATTAAGCCCAAATCCACCACTGGAAATCTCTCCCAACTTTGGCTAAATTCTCCCCTGAGGAATACTTCCAATCTCTGACCTTTATCTCTCCTCAACCTCTATTCTTCGAACCCCTGTGCACTTCCAGAAATGTAGAATTTCGGCTCCAAGAATTCTCTCAACTCCCCAGCTGAAATAACTTGTAAATATGCCCAATGGAAACTCTAAATTGAGCTCCCCGAATTGCCTCACTAGGGAGACACTTGAAGTTCTCCGAAATGAGGGTGGAATTCTCGCTCAAAAATTCCTTGTGCTGAACAACACGGTTATGGGTAAGCAACTCAAGGGAACTAATGTTGAATTGTTAAATGACCAAAGATACCAAATGGAAGCCTCCAACCTCTATTTATAATTGTTAGTCCTCTCCCTTAGTGGTTCCATCTTCTACTAATAAAATATTACTTTGCTGCCATTCTTCATTAAAATAATAATTTTCACTTTTCTCTCACAAAATAATATTTTCTTGTTTTTATTTAATATCACAAAAAATTGGCAAAACTCCTTAGTGAATTTTGCACTCACAAAAATTGGGAACATTACAGTCCTCCCCGCCAAAAATTGCTTGTCCTCAAGCAATATCCTGTTGCTCCAAATGTTGGCTTAGCCAATGCTAGGGTTTGAAATGTGCCACGAAACGACTCCTCGTTGTTGAACATCCTACCATACTAGTGACGATCCCCATGTCAATAGCGAATCACCAGATTCCAATAGAATATCTGAATGATGCCCCCCTGTAGAAAGCAGCTTACCGTTAAGGGTAGATGAACCACCAAATTCTGTTGTACCTGGATCCCATTATAGTCTCAGAAGGGTGCCACCATGCTGACGCTGCGCCACTCTGACTATGACAAACTTCCCATCATGCTCAGACTGTATCCTCACCTCTCGAAACCTGATGGTGGGATATCTGTGAGGGCCAAGCTTATCCTGCCCAGGCCTCCCCATGATGTCAATGTCTACCCATCTACTGTCAATCTCAATCCTGAGCAACAAAAGGATAAATCTACCCGGCCATACAATGGAGGTTTCAACAATCTTCCATGTGTCACACCAAAGGTGAACTAGATCACTCTCTCCCATGAGCCTACTCATCATAGAATGGAGTGTCCTATCAATCAACTCAATCCCTGAATCCCATAACCAGACCTTTTGCAACATAGCTCTAACAACTCCTGGAATCTGTTTGTTCCTTGTCCCTAATCCCTGCATGAAACCAACATATAGGCCCCATATATCATGAACTAATCCGATGCATGCTAAACTGTGTTATATATCTGACCCAAAATATATGAGAAATAACAAATATACCTAATAATAACAAGATGAAAATAGATAGAAATGCTTCTTTATTGATCAAACCCTTAAGGTAAGACAACACCATACATTCACTCCTTAAGGAAGGAGAACACTCCACAAGCCATATGCCTGTACATACAATAATCCTTGACAATTCTTTCACACAATTCCTTGACCTCCCTCCATGTGGAGTCTCTAGCCTCTATATAGGCCTCATACATACAATACCATGGATCATTACCATGGTTCCCTCATACCATTGACTAATACTATGGGCCCATTACATTATTATTAATTACTTGTGGTCCCTTCCATGATATGGGTTAACCACCTTATTTATTACTATCGCCCATCCCATTATTACATTATTACTTTGGGTACCTACCTTTGTACCCCATATTATCCCTCCTAGGTATATAACATTCCACCCCCTTTAGCATGTTTCGTCCCTGAAACATGGAAAGAACACAAATAATAAGATCTACTCAAAATAGTAGTCCACTGGTACCATGCTCGTGCATCTAGCCATCCAAGAGAAAGGTGAACTCTCGATCTCGCTGGTGCCTTGCTCGCTTGAGATGGAAGTGGACTGTGGTAGCTCTTCTGTGTTGATGTGTAGTAGGTGGACCTTCGTTCCTCTCTATATGTCTTGTAGGGGTTGTTGTCCTTGTGGCTAATTTGTTGCCATCTTGTTGGTTGTTTTCTTGCTGGGTGGTGTGGGTGGTGATATGCTGACGGTATATCTTTCTTTAATTCACCACCTAATGGAGCTTGACTGTTATGTTGTGGTGCCTGCTGTGGTGTTTTATCTTCCAATATTAGTTCAACCACTGAGCCCTCCTCAGATGTACAACACCTGTAACCTTTTCTGCTTCAGCCTCTGTTTGTGTTTGATTGTTGATCATCACTGGCTCATCATCTAATATGTCAGACCCTGGAACATCTTTTGCTTCAGCCTCCTTGGACTCTACCTGTTTATTAATGGAAATATCCTGTAATGTAATTTTCTTCTTTTTATACCAAAGCTTCAGGAATTTTTTTTGTACATTAATATTGATAGTACCCACTGATTCCATCCAAGGGTATCCCAAAATAACATCCATGTTATCCATATCTGAAGCATAAAAATCACCATGCAACACATACTTATCCATAGAAAGCTTCAAATCTTTATAAATTTGAACATTCTCATCATCAACCTGTGTATTTTTAATGTGTTTTGTTGGAACTTGCAATTTTTTTGCCAAATTAACATTGATAAAATTATGCTTGCAACTAGGATTGATAGAAACAATGATCTTCTCTTTCTATGAATTAATCCATGAACCTGTAATAAGGATATACCAGTAGGAAATAGACCCACATGTTTCTCCTTATCTTGTTTTCTGGCATGAGACCATTTGTCTAAATGTAATTTTTCAAATTCCTCATCGGGCAGGTTGAAACACTTCTTTTGGTTAAGTAATCCCCACCATGTGGCTGCCTCATCTTCAAAATTAGCCATTGCCACCCATTTCCAATTGTGCCTAAATAACCTCTTGTATTCATTTACGTATTCTTCAATAGTAGAACCATTATCTTTTCCTGTAAAAGCCATGAAGAGGGTTTTGAAAAAATTCACTTGGCGAAAATTTGAAATTGTCACAGTTTAGTCTAAGAATCCCTATTATGACCTGTTTTTGGAAATAGAACAACCATTATGCATCTGCCCATGTGATAGAAATACTGATACAGACACTAGAATTTCAGATCTACACTGCAACTCTCCCACTGTCCCCAAAATTTCTGCAAAAAAAGCTGATTTTAAATCAGCGATATCTCCCTCATCCGGACTCCGATTCGACCGATATTTTTTTGAAATAGGGTATTTTTTCACGTAGGATCCAGATCTACAATTAGATTTTGCAGATTTTGCACCAGGATGTCCAGATCTGCGCCGCAAATTCGCTGCCCCAAAAAATTGTCTGCAACTCCACTGATTTTTAAATCAGCGAGATCTCCTTCATCCAGACTCCGATTCGACCGATTTTTTTTTTCGAAATTGGGTATTTTTTCACATAGAATCCAGATATGCAATTAGATTTTGCAGATCTTGCACCAAAACATACAGATCTGATCTGCAAACTCGCCGCCCCCAAAATCCTGCAAAAGTTAAAAAAAAAAATTTCTCCACTGTTTGCCCAAGAAAGTGCTCTGATACCACTTGTTATAGATCTAACTCGGAAATATTATAGATCTGATATGAAAATATAAGACAATGCAAATAAACCCAAAAATAATATGAAATGATTCTTTATTGATCAAACCCTTATGGTAGGGCAACACCATACATTCACTCCTTAAGGAGGAGACACTCCACAAGCCATAAGCCTATTCATACAATAATCCTTGACTATCTTTCACTTTATTCCTTCCCCTCCCTCCATGTAGAGTCTCTAGCCTCTATATAGGCCTCATACATACAATACCATGGATCATTACCATGGTTCCCTCATACCATCGACTAATACCATGGGCCCATTAAATTATTAGTATCTACTTGTGGTCCCTTACATGATATGGGTTAACCACCTTATTTATTACTATGGCCCATCCCATTATTACATTATTACCTTGGGTACCTCCCTTTGTACCCCATATTATCCCCCCTAAATATATAACAAACTGCCTTGTGCCTGCCATTGCGTAGTACTGATGATTGTTGGAAGCCACATGTGCCAAATAACTACCCCTTGAAGGCAGCCAATAGATGGGTATCTGATACTCGCAATCGACTCAGTGTATGCGGATCCATCGTTCTCCTGCTAACCATCACCACTGAGTTTGCCATCCACCTTCTCGATAGTGTGCCAATACAATGTCTGGAGGTTGGACAC
The DNA here is from genome assembly GCA_000404065.3 of Pinus taeda. Classification (NCBI taxonomy): domain Eukaryota; kingdom Viridiplantae; phylum Streptophyta; class Pinopsida; order Pinales; family Pinaceae; genus Pinus; species Pinus taeda. The sequence goes on from APFE031000242.1 coordinate 61,936, forward strand.
ATACTGGAAAGCTGCCTCAATTGTACACAATATTCTCTGCTCATGCATGGTCTTGACATGCCCTGTGGAAAGAGTGACACATGCCTCCCTTGTGACCTACTCCCAAGGCGTAGGCTCACTGAATGATCACCTCATCCCCCAACCTGTGGTTGTCAATTCTTGCATCGATCCAATGCCACCACTGAGAAGTATCTACTCTAGTGCGTTGAGTGTCATCCCAATATCTCGGGTGAGCTCCCTATCCCCAACTGCTCACGCCCAAAGTGTCAAAGGACAATAACCAAATCGTCTGTGCCTGTAAGTGATGTATAAGAAGGACAAGCATGTCCCCATGGATACCATCGAGTATCGCTCATCTGCGTCCTTGTGGATCCTAGGTGAAGTACACCCAAAGGTATGCTGGTGTCTTCGTCCATAAGTTTCCTTAGAGGCAACCCTCCAAGACCTTGCTATGCAACACCATATGCCCCTGCATCCCACTAAGTATCCTTGTAGTCCTCGACCTGGCACTGTACTCTGCAGTCTATCCCTGTACACCATTGGATACCCTGTGATACGAATGTACCATCCTGTACCGTCTTATATCCTTCCTGTGTCACTGTATCTAGCTCTCCCCACGTGTACGCGATGCGATGTGAATCGCTCAATGCAAGCCAACATACTACATCAAACAACCATGCATCTCCATGGTCCTCTGTAGGTCATTGCTCATCACTGCATACCTCTATACAACACTAGATGCTAGGTTCTAAAATTAGGTTTGCATGAGGTTGCATCCCTCTGCATAATACTGGACTCTGCAACATATCCTTGTGCACCCCTGGGTACCACTACCTACTGTCATACCGCCCTGTATCATATGCCATTTTGCATGTGCCAATGCATCCACTACTCTGCTAGTAATCCCTCCATGATGTGGGCTACATCTCCCCATCTTCCCCGAACGACCTGAGTGGTCTGACTCCTCACATGCCAATGGGAATGACACTATTGTGTCCATCCTCAGTAGCTCCAGTGTCCAATATACCAATGCAAGAGCATCGTCTCCACGTAATGCCTTGTCCGGTGGTCTGCTGATGCCACCTCCTCCCATTGGCTCCTGCCAGAGTGGGCTAATCAACCTGTGATTCCATGCACAATCAATATGTCATGACAACTCATGAAATTTGTCTGCTCCTCTGCCAATCCATCCTATCGCTAGTGTTGTTAAGAACTCTGAAGGGGATATGAAAAGGTGTGTGCACCCAACTACCAAGTCCATCACGTAGCTGCTACCATGACTTACCTACTCCATGATGTGATGGAGAATCCCACCTGGATCCCAACAACAGTGTGGCCCTCGAGCCCCCCTGGTAATCAACAACCTCCGCTGAGCTGTGGCCATGGATGCATCTAACCTCCTAGCCAACTCCACCAGATACCAACTCAATATCTCTCGCCATCCAACCCCAAGGGAAGGATTTAGAGCATAAATTCCCGTACATGGAACTACCCCTCCATCCTGCTAAGGATGCACCCTACGCAACTCATGTCGCCTCATCTCACCGTCCTGGTCAACACATAAAATATGTCGAGGTAACTCTGCCTCTCCCTATCCAATGTGTAGTGGTAACCTGCTAGTGCTACCAGCCTGTAATATCTGAGTAAGGTTGCCCCATCGCTCCAATGTGCACTCCAACTGAACCATTAGGGAACCCAACCGTTCCCCAATGCAAGTCAGTTTGGCCGCTGACTCAGCACAAACCACTCTCATGCCCTCCAATTCCTCGTTTTGCTATAGAATGACCTCTTGCACTGCCGTGGCCTTCTTTCTCAATGCTGGAAGGTTAACCTGAAACTAATGAAACTGTGGAGGGCAGTTATCCTCTGTAAACTCAATCACCGCTCTGGACCCCTCCGTCTCTTTTGGTACCTCCTCAATGACAGGTATGCCTCTAGGCACCTCATCAACCTGCTGTGGGCGACCATCGTCTAGAAACTTGGTCATAGCATTGGGTACCTCATCAAATGTTGGCATCTCATATATAGATGACCCTCTGAGAGTATGCTCTACTCCCTCAACCGAGGTGTCCGCTGGAGCTACTAAAGAGGTCTCCAACAATGTTGACTCCTTTGCCACACTAGGTATATCGATGTGCCCCTCACCATCCTGCGTGTCCTCCTGCTCAACCTCCTCCACGAGCTTTTGACATCTAAAGCTCGGTTTCCACTAGTAGAAATGTCTCCTGGTCTCATCCTCTAGCTTTCCTCGTCCTATCCACTCCCTTTGAGTGGGTCTGGTGTCCTTTTAGTCAAATCTCTCCACGAGCCTCTGTGTGAACTCTTTGTAGGATGTGATACATACATGACCCAAAGGGATCAACCCTCGGTACCACCACTCCATAGCATCTCCATCCAAGTGCAAAGTGGCATGTCTAATAGCGTCCACCTCCCTCATGGGGTTTAGCAGGAAATATGTGTCCAATTCATGTACCCATTTTCTGACAAAACTCCTAGCTGAACTATTAAAGTGGGTGAGGGTCATGTTTCCCTCAATGATACTCACTGTCCCTTGAGCCATGGGTTTGTCTATAGTTCACCCATCACAATGCATACATGCCCAAATCTTCCATGATCTTGATGGCTACTGCACAACTGGCCAAGATTATGCTCTGATACCACTGTAATATTCCTAATGGAAATTTTACAATGATAACAAAGTCATGCAAAGATAATAACACATAATTTTTCAAAAATGCATACACATAAACTAGAAATATCTTCAAATCCACAAACTGGCCAAGATTTTATTAATAATAGTATTGTGGTACAAATGAATTGGAGAAAATGCACCTGGGCTAGCACAAGGCAAGCTACAAGCACCAAGTGATGAATACAAGAAAGCTCAACAACTATGTTAGCAAACTCCTCTAGAAAATTGCGTTGTTGTTCCAATACTACACTGCTGCTTGACTTCGCCCCTTAATTTTCCCACTTTAGAGTTCTCAGGAAATTCTATAAAATTAGGAGTGTGCTCCCTGCCCAAAGCCCAGAAAAACCCAGAAAGGGTTTGGTCTATCTCCAAGCCAAAGTCGAATCCACAAAATGGTGCAAATTCCCCAGCTAACTAGCAATTCACCCTGCTATAAGAATTAGGATTTCAGGTCCAAATACCACCAGATAAATACTTTAAAACTATCTACAGACTCCTCTCAATAAACCCACAAAAACCCAGAAAGTGTTTTGGCTGAATCTGTTGGACACCTAATCCTCAATGGGTTAGTGTGGAAGCCGAATAGACAAAAGGAAGTCCTAGAGACCTTGGGATGTGAAACCCAACGGTCAAACCATGTACTATAAATGTATATGATTTGTTAATAAAGTTGTATTATCATGTTTTATCTTTCCTATTTGTCTTTGCCATGTGTGTGTTTAACATGGTATCAGAGCAGGCGTATTCCTGCCCTGCATAATTTCTTAAAGCCATTTGTTTTATGATCTTTGTGAGCAGGTCCTATTTTTAGTATTTCTGCCTTTGTAACTCCATTTTCTGCCTTTTTTTATGTTCTGCCCATATTTTAGAACTAACGCCCCTGACCTGGTATTTTCTCTAGGCTCTCTGCCTTGAACGCTGAACGCTGTATGGTGCCTCCACGCAGGAATACACATTGAATGTGTTATTTATTTGAACGCTGCTCCATTATTATGTATGTGCTGTCCATATTCATTTAAACATTTACGCTACCTTGAATGCCTCTCCTCCCAGGCTGCGCTGCTCACCTCTGCCATTTCAAAATGACTGCTACCTCTTAGTGATGGCTTTAGACTGCCACCTTCTAACTCCTGCCAAGTGCCCCATGCTCGGGATATGTTTTTAGAAGTGCTCGGTTCTGATATCTTAGGAATGACTATAGCTCTGTATAGTTTTTTTATAGTGCATACATCTGATAATTGAGAACTGCTTGGTGGTCTTGAATGACGTTTCAAAGAAGCTAATTCTAAAGCCTGAGCAAGGGTCAACCCTCGTAAAGCTTGTTTCAATGTGACTGTTCTTGATGTGCCAGCTTTAGGTGCGCGTGAAATATCTACCCTCAATGGTTTTTTCAAGGTAGATTTCCCTGCTGCACCTGCTCTTAATGACTGAGAAATGCCTGCTTCCCTTGATGAATGTTTCATAGAAGTTGCTTCAACTTCATGAATTGCACTTGCTGCCTATAAGTCTTTTGCCAGGAAAGGTATATTATATGTCGCCAAATTCGCTGTTGCATTAATTTGTTTATTCAAAACACCTCCGTCTGCTTTAGAAGCTTTTTGAAAAGGTGATTTTTCAGAGCAAGCTTCTTTTGTTGCTTGAGAAATCTATGGCCCTGATGACATTTTTGAGCTACCTCCCTCTGATAAGCATTTCAAACTTCCTTTTGATGTCTCTGATTTTGCCATCAGATTAGATGTACTATTTTCAGTTTATGTAGCTAAAAGCATCCATGAGGTGTACTTTGACTCGTGTGATCATAACACTGGCTATTCGTGTGAAGCTGAGGGTACCTCTTAATGAGAACCCTTAACCAGAGCTTGATTAATACTTGTTGTTGGATCAGTTACCCCATGAGGAGGTGAGCCGATAATGTGCAGTAAGGTCATTAGGGAAGCCAAATTGGAAGCATGTGTCATTGATGAATTAAGAATAGACATGATTGTGCATTAGCGATCTTTGAGGACCATGGATGCATATATATAATCATTGAGGTTTGATCCACGATAGTCTATTTGTTGACTGTGGGAAGTGTGACTTACTGCTGGTTGATTTACCCCATGTGAGTTGAGTTTAGCAGAGTCAAGGGATGCGTTTATTGACTTGCTGTAGCTTATACTGAGGTGCGGATATATGTTGAAGAGGTAGCCAAAAATCTGCCAGTAACTTATTCAAATCTGGTATCTCCAATGCTGAAGCGAACCGTGAGTTAATGCCATCATAGACAGTGCATATATATATATATATATATCAGATTTTGTTTGTGTACTAGCTCTCCCTTTTATCTATTGAAATAGTTAAATGGCTGCTAGCATCTACAACATCATTGTGTAAATTCTGAACATGTATTTCAGTGAAGAGTGAAGAAGTTTGTGGTTGCTACACTTGTTATTAGTATTATTTATGCTTGCTGGGTCTAAAGTTGATATTAAATTAATATTTTGAAGTTCTTCCACAAGTATTTGTCCCAGCATATTATGTATTTACATGAGCCAACAACAAGGAATGCACCTACAACATTTGATACACAAACTGTTTGTTAAAATACTACAATGGACCAAACCATACAAACTCAGGACTCTTTGTGGTTTTTTCTTAGTTATTCCGGTTGGGTTTCTTACAGTGGACTATTGTTTTCTTTGAAGAAAGTGGCAAGATCAGAGAATATTGATTCGTACCCTAGTCAAAGTATTTATATATGAGCATTCAAGTCTTGTCCATGACATGGTGCTATAATTGTTAAAGTTTTGATAGCCATCATTTCTGCTTTGAAAGTGAAGGAGTATTTGAAGGATCCAAGCAAGTTTGTAGTTGTTGCTGCCCCAGTGTGGCATTGTATTTAAAAACTCATTATAGTATTTGTCTACATATATGTGCATTGATTCCTTGATTCGACTGTTGCATAAGAGTTTGGTGGGTTGTATAAAGGCAATGATTGTTTTGACAAATAAAATTAATCTTTTGTGGAGAAAAGTTTAGTCGGTTGTATTGTCAGAACATAGTGCTGGTCATGAGTAAACTCTTATTTTTATATGGATTGTAATTGGTGCTTGCTGTTTGCACATTAATCATTCACTGCACATTTATAAAGGATATTGCTGTGTACTGTGAGTGGTTATTACTTTTCTGCATTGAGTAGTAGTTGTGATCAGTTTTTAAGGTGTAAATCTGACATTGAAGAAAAAATGGCCAGAATCAATGAAGTATTAGAGTTTCTCAAAACTCTCATATTGTCTACTACTCATGATACATTAAAAGTCAGCAAAGTTTCTTTCACAGACATTTAGGTTTGTCTACAAAATGCACAAGAGAAAATTGATTTTCTGCAGCTGGAATCTCAACTACAGCAAGAAGAATTAAAACAGAGGAGTCATTCTGAACCTGTTTCTGTTTAGAACAACGAAACAGACTCCCATAAACAACAAGACAGTATTGTTAAAGTTCGTTTAGATCCAGTGCCCAATAAAGCAGCAGTTGTACATGTAGATGCAGAATCTTAGTCTACACTTCCCAAGCCCATCATCGGACTTTGGGAAGAACTTGTCCATAACAAGCACAGAACTGGTCTTGGATATGAGAAGGACTTGTCCTTTCATATTTCAGACTACTCAAAGCCCATTTAGTTTCAGAGTGCTGGATTCCTTCATGATAGTTCACCTCCCGCTGTTCCAGATTCTGCCCCTCTTCCATAGCAACAACAACAACAACATATTGTGAAATGCCAACGCTGTGACCGAGTTGGCCATTTGAAATATCACTGTTTTGATCTTCATCCATGTCAGCACTGTCATAAAACCACCCATTCTTCACACATATGCTTCAGAAACAAACATCGTGCAAGAACAAAGATTCATCTTGGATGGATCGCTTCTTGGCAATGGGCATCAACAACCAAGAAGATATTCCAATCACATATCAGAACTCATTCTAGAGTATTGACTAGTCTCGCAGTTGAGTTTTCTCCTTCATCTCACCTTGTATCTGACAGGGGGGAAATGATGGTCATCTACAAGCTTCATAGTCACATCAAGCAAGCTTGAGCCACAACCTGCCACACCAGTTCAGAGTTGTAGCCAGAGACAAAGATGCCCTGAGCATACCTTCAGTGGGTAATCTGGGACACTTCCTCTAGCATAAGACTTCAGCTTCTTGCCAGTTTTGGAAGAATTCCAGGAATAGAGTTGAAAACACTTCCTCTAGTAGAAGACTTAGCCTTCTTGCCAGTTTTGGAAGAGTTCCAGGAATTGCATTAACCATTCCAAAGTTGTTGGTCATCCTTAAACCATCACATGTTGAGACTTCTCTTTTCAGGTTGAAGTTCTCCCTTTTATGTGGGGTGAGACCTCCGTTTCATGGTTGAAGGTTTTCCTCTTCAAAACATCAGGAGTACTTCCTCTAGCAGAAGACATGAGCTTCATGCTAGAATTGGAAGAGTTCCGGGAACTGCACTAAGCGTTCCAGTGTTGGTGGTCATCCTTAAACCACCGCCCTTTATACCAACATTTCAGAGAGCACATTCAGCTTAGTGCTGCCATGCATTTTTGCACATTTTGTATTACAACTCTCTTCTTGGACTCATACACAACCCTTCAGATTAAGGGGGGGAATGTTGGACACCTAATCCTCAATGGGTTAGTGTGGAAGCCGAATAGACAAAAGGAAGTCCAAGAGACCTTTGGATGTGAAACCCAACGGTCAAACCATGCACTATAAATGTATATGATTTGTTAATAAAATTGTATTCTCATGTTTTATCTTTCCTATTTGTCTTTGCCATGTGTGTGTTTAACAGAATCCACCAATCCCCAGTGACCCCCAATAAGTGCAAATTACCCAATTTGGCCAGAAAATGCCCCACAAAACTAATACTACTGAATTAAGCCCAAATCCACCACTGGAAATCTCTTCCAACTTTGGCTAAATTCTTCTCTGAGGAATAGCTCCAATCTTCGACCTTTATCTCTCCTCAACCTCTATTCCTCCAACCCCATGCACTTCCAGAAATGTAGAATTTCGACCCCAAGAATTCTCTCAACTCAGCTCAGCTAAAATAACTTGGAAATATGCCCAATGGGAACTCTAAATTGAGCTCCCCAAATTGCCTCACTAGGGAGACACTCAAAGTTCTCCGAAATGAGAGTGGAATTTCTGCTCGAAAATTCCTTGTGCTGAACAACACAGTTGTCTTGGCTAAGCGGTGCAAGAGAACTAATGTTGAGTTGTCAAATGATCAAAGATACCAAGTGGAGACCTCCAAGCTCTATTTATAATTGCTCATCATTACAAGCCAGCGAAATGTCCTCCCAAGTATCTTGTCGCCCCAAGATGCTTCATCTCTCCCCATCAACTAAATCAGATGTATTCACCAGTGCAAGCATGCTTCAAAATATTCAGCCTTCTTACGGAGAGATTTGCTTGTACAATCACAACCCCAATTAGTAATAAACTATATATTTATGTGTGTGTGTGCATATATATATATATGTTTAGCACAAACCTTTGAGGTCCTCAATCGTTCTAACGCTAGTTAGATCATCATCATATTAACCAAACAGATCTCGTCGAAAGCTTTCTTCTTTAACTTCTTCAGCAACACCAAACTCAGCCTCAACACAACCAAGTTTTTGTTTGCAACTTTATGAATCAAGAACAACCATCTATAGTGTTTTATCAATTCCTTTGATGTCATTCTCTCTCTAAGGTCTTCACTATAGCTTTCACAATATGCCCTCCCTCTTAATTGCAGAGATATACACTTTCTTTAATCAAGTTTCCTCTCAGCTAGAGACAAGTCTATTAACAACTACATAGGTTATTTCTTTCGCATCATCAGATCATTGGAGAATTTCAATCTTCTAAAACATCATTCCTTCTATCTTCACATGTTACCAAGGTCATATATCAATTATCTTTAATGTTATCAAGGTTCTTTCAACTCCCTCTTTCCATCATGGTTAAATCCTCTTTGCGGACATAAACGATCCTTCTAGCCCAATGAGTGGGATTAGCAACCTACGTGACAATCTACAAGACACTTTCTTAAATTACAATTGAAATGAGAGAAGAGGAAGGAGACCTACCTCGTTCTGATGCTATAACGCACTCCTTTCTTGAAGATCTCGGTCGCTCGCTCCTCAGGCTTAGCTCTACTACTCTCAACGTTTGAATACTTGCACAAGAGATCAAAGACACGACAAAGCATACAAGTGCAACGAGCATAATCGAAAATAATCCACTTAACAGATCAAGGAGCATTAAGATAAATGATGCATTAACACAAACATTTATGGAAAGTGAACCAACAGTGGTATATATTAATGAAGCAAAAGAGGAAGCATACAACCAAGCCTTGATGTCAATAAGCCCTCCTTGAGTGAATGTCCAAGCCCAAGCTCAAGCTCTCCAAGCACTCCTTCTCCAAGCCAAATGAGTAGCATGTAGCACTATCTCAGCATAAGGGTGGAAATAATCAGAGACCAACCATTTGGGAATGGGAGAGGATGAATATATAGGTAGGGAGAGGGAGTTAGGATCTCTCCAAAGATAAGGGAAGGCCCTCATCTCAAAGAGGTAGCTCATAGGGATAAGATCAAAGGGCAATATTGGTAAATTCGACCACATCCTCAACGAACAACATCCTGCTCGTCGTTTTGGAAGCCATTAGATCGCGAATCTTCTTGTCCTCTTTAGAAAAGCTTGCCTTTTAGGGATCAACACGAGTATCCAAGTAAAAAGCGCGCTAGCAACGAGAGGCTAGTATAATGCAACTTGCCATCAACACTAGTTGCTAGTGTTAGAGTCGCGCTGGTCTTGAAATTAGGGTGTTAGAGCTTACTTTTTGGGAAGGCTCAAGGCATGTTTTCATTAAGTCTTCAGGGAGGATCTGGACTGCATATCAAGATGGGTACACTGCATATTTGTGAAGTTTTGGCACTCTGATGTATGACACAGGGAAGTGCAGGAGGCATGACAAAATACTGTGTAACAGATGCCCCATAAAGCATGAAGGCAGAATAGGGAGTGATGGTTGAGATGCTTTACGAGCTTTTGCAAGTACGAGAACAAACATTGTCAGGAGACCTGCAAATCAAGGACGCATATATATATATATATATATATATAATATATATATATACATATCTGATATCAAACATTAATCCATGTTATGGACGCAACCATCCGGATAGAAAGGACTATGTGAAAAGATCCATGGCATGGCGGCAACCATCCGAATGAAATGGATCATCATCATCATAAATATAAAGTCCCACGGTATGGTCACAACCATCTGATATAGAAGGATCATCATCATCATAAATATAAAGTCCCACGGTATGGTCGCAACCATTCGTATAGAAGAAACATGTGTAAAATCATGAATAATACATAACTCCACACAACTTGAGTTATATCGGACAAAACTCAAGGTCTTGAGCTCCATTCGAACCCGATCATAGTACGAATTCTAACATGCGAATGAATGTGTCGAAGTCGAACATGCTAGAAAGCCACCTGATTATCGGCTAATGATGTGGACCGTTAACAGGTATGAGAGAAACCACCAATAATGACAATGGCTCTCAAAGCACATCAATACAATCCATGAATGTGAAAATTAAATTGAAGTCGAACACTCGTGGAATCATCCGATCGAAGGCCAATGATGAAAACCTGTCGTCGGATGCGAAGAACTTGCTGTCAAGCATGCAAGCTCTAAGGTACTAAAAGGGGGTCTCTAAGTCATCTTCCTGGATAATGAGCTGAAGTCGACAGGAAGTGACCCGTCGAAGGAGGGCCATGATGATTCCCCCATCTTCGACACAAAACAAGGCATAAAGTGGAGTGAATGAGTATGATCCGAGACTGTGGCAAAATGTTAGACAATGTATAGGAAATAAACTTCAGATAGGACTTCTCTTGAACATATTGACGACACGACTTCGGAATGTGGCATCGTTTGACTCAACATATGGCTAAGGGTCATGATGATGAAATGGAATAGTCAGATGAGAGGCAAAATGGATCACCCAAACCCAGAAGGACAAGTGATTGAGTGAGGATATCCCAAACTCAACACGAGAAATAGATGAATGTCATGTTCAAGAGCGACATGCAGCCTATACAAGAGATGTTTCAATTTCATTTTTCCCTACTATTTCTAGTGAGTACCCAATTATTTTTAATCACAAACTTGAAGGGGATAGCATATGCTTGTCGTGTAAGTTCTTTCTTCGAATGAATCCATCCTAGTAAGTTTTACGAGCCATAGGAAGGAGAAATTCGGTCTCGTCATGGTGGCAAGATTTCACCGTTTAATTTTTACTAGTCAAACGGAAGAATAACTCGATGTCTTTTTCATATTTAGAGAGTTTGAAAAAGAGACGAAAAAGAAACCTCCATTATGTCCCTTTTCGTAATTTGTCTCTCGAACCCGAAAGGGTAGAAAACAATATTTGAGAGAACCTCTTGACTATGTCGACCAAGGTGTACCTTTTCGTAAATAGTCAAACTCAGCCTGAAAAAGGGGTAAACGTATATTGAGACAACGCCAATTCATTTAATTTAATGAGTTCAAAAAGACAAGTACTCGACAATTTTTTCATATTTCGAGAGTCCAAAAAGAGCTTAAAGATGGCTCCAAGGGGGTTCCTTTTTCGTTTATTTTTAACGAGTTCGAAAAAGAGATAAAACAAAAACTTGTTCAATCAGTCAAAAATGATCACTGTAACCATAAAAAAAGAGCTTGTAACTGCATAAAGACAACCACACATAATTGATATTGAGAAAAATAATAAAATATTAGCAAAAATGCGTTTAAAAACTTATAAAAAGACCAACAGTAAAAACATTTTACCATTTCACTTCGAAGAAATTGGAGAGTGCATTTTACCCTATTTTCTTTGATTCTTCAGGCAAGCAGTGTGGGAGATCTAGGGCACCATTACACGAGCCGTCAGTTGTAGGCAAGAGCTCTTCCTTTTCTCTTCCTTTTCATTCTTATTTCATGCCATTTCATGGGATTTTTAGTTGATTAAAGGGAGGATTTCAATTTTTAAAATCGTGGGCGATCAACACGAGTCTGCTCATCGGATCTGCGTTGCTTGCCCCCAAGCTCAAAAGGCTTTCCCATTGCCAGTGCAAAAACAATTAAGATAGTCACGTTAGACGCAAAGCGGAAAATTGAAAGAGAAATCCTCTCTCTTGATCTGTTTTTTCATGGTTTTGATCCGTGGAAAGGTGTCTAAATGATGTCTATGAGTTGTTTGCAGGAGATTTCGACAACATGGTTATCGAATGGAAGGAAAGGGTTCATGAGGCAGAAGATCACCAAGCTGCCCAAAGTGTTGAATGTGTCAATGTTCTAAGGGACTGTGGGTTATTGAAATTCTTCTGATCCCCGGGATTGAGAGCTCAAAATGAGCTGTTATACTATTTGATGAGTCTATGGGATGTTGATCGACAGATCTTCATCATTGGAGATCAAGAACTAGAGCTAGAAGTAGCTGCTATCTACTTCATCACTGAATTGTCCAGAAGAGGGGAGAGTCCAAGTCTTTGGAGCTCGTGCTGGAGGTGAGAGCACCAATACCTTAATCAGAAGGCATTGCTTGGGTGTAGAGACAATTGTGAGTGGGAAGGTGAAGATACAACCATCGACAATCTTCCCTTGACAGTTCTACACACCATGGCCCATATAGCTGGGGTGCAGGCTTTGCATGAGATTTCGAAATCACAATTCCAGTACGCAATGGATCGCCTTGCTCCAACAGTGTTCAACTCGTGTGAGGGATTGCTGGTCAACATGAATAGACAGCTGACCAAAGGCAAGTTGGGAAACTTGAAGCAGTTCAGCTTTGGATCAATTTTGTTCACTTTATTTTTGGAGCATGTGCCCCTATTTCAATACTAGTGGGTAGAGGTGGAGGATCGAGCTCCACAAGATCTGAGGCTGCTTAGATGGAGTGAGATCATGCCTCGAGGAGGAGGAGGCCAGTGGATGCATTTCCCTCCGTCGTTCTTTGGTTGGTTGCATCAACAACTGATCGTTGTGGATGACTATGCCTATGCAGGTACGAACTTCAGAGGAGATCGAGATCTGTCTCTACCACTAGGTGAACAATGGACCGATGCAAGTAAAACTTGTTTTTTGGAATTTTTTCAAGTTTTATGATTTTTTTTTTTTGTTTGAAGTGTATATGAGAGTTTACTTGTGATAATTGTGCAGATGTAGGACCGGAAAGGCCTTCTGACATGTCGCCAATAGCATGGCGAGTAGCATGTCAGATTTTTTAGAAGATGCTCCATACGAGGAAGGAGCAGATCCTATGGTGGAAATGGAACTTAATCTACAAGTGATTACTCGAGGGGTTCCAGAATATGTGACTATAGATGACGTACCACTGCAGTACTAGAGGCATACCGTAGGAGTGTCTGCAAGACTGCGTCAGTTATTAGGCCAAGTGATCAGAGCGGTCTCATGCTATTGCGAGGATCATGTGGGCGAATAGCGTTTTCCTGGTCGTGTTTATCTGTACTATTGTATGCTATGAAAGCCATGTGTCCCAGAACACTTATTTTTTGAGATTTTGATGAACAAACTTTGACAGACGCGATATATATCAATGTGGAAAAAGTCAAAGTCGGGATTAATTGGACAAGGGTCCAAAAGTTGAAAAACTCGGCAAACTCGGGAGTTTTTTGAAAAAGTTGGCAAAAAATCGGCAAAATTAAAAAAACACAAAATTATTCATTTTAATTTTTTTTTTAACATCTAGAGTATCCACAACATCAAATAAATGCATTTCCACATAAACATGTAAAGAAAGCTAATATATAATATGTATATGAAGTCTAGTGCTACTACCGGGCCTTATAATGATGTGGTTGAAAAGTACAAGCTGCATCGACTGTCTGCTTGCTGTCCTAAATTGCATAAATATATCCAAGGATATTACAACTTCTGAGTATGATTCTGCTCGTGGAATGGCTTCTTCCAATGTACATGGTTCCAAAGCATTCACATATCCTAGGGCTGAGTCCTTCATGCCATTTGTACACATAACAACTAAGCGTTGGGGAAGCTTTTTCTACCAACAAACTTGCTTGAGAGGTTTTTCTGGAATAATATGCCACTATATCCTACTGCTTTATATTTTTGAAGGCCATTAAATAATCTTGTTGGGTACATGATTCAAATTTATGAAAGGCTGTAATGTGGTAAAAGTAATTTTCTTATAATTTTCCACAGGGTTTAACCTTAAAAAATAGTTTAACTTTAACCTCCCAATTCAAGCATTAGGCTTAAGGTTGTAATTCAACCCATCGATCCATTTACCTAAACTGTCAGGTGATAAGAGGCCATGAATCTCGGGCCTGGGCAATGCAATTCTTGGGCCTGACTGAGTAAGCTACAATGAAATTTTTGGGGCCTTCAGTGAGTGGTATTTGGTAGAAAATCTTGCTACAGGGGTTCTATGATTACAAGTAGATAATGTTCAATACTCAAGAATATTACGCCTATCAAGAATAATGCTTAATATGCAATGTGCATTAATCTAAAAATGGAAAAGAAATGCAATGATATAGTACCGGCAATGTTGAATACTTGGCAAATGCTATCAACGAGGTCACTAGTGTTGAGTGTTGACAATGGACTGTGGACATACCTTGCTAGCTCCTCTCCACGAACAATGAAAATGCACAACAAAAACTACACTGAAATCACCCTTTGCGGCTCTTTATACTCGAAAAAAAATTCATGCCGATTTTTTCAATCGACTCGCGATTAAATTGGGCTTATTTTGATAACATCGCAATTTTTTTGTTTATGAAAAAATCGCCAAAAAATCGGCTGTTTAATCCTTTCGTCCAAAAAATCGTAATTTTAGGAATAAATCCCGATTTTTTTGGGACTTTTTCCACAACTTATATATATATATATATATATATATAATTATATATATATATATATATATATATATATATATATATATATATATATATATATATATGCATGTTTTCTATCTTCTACTTATGTGTTCATGTATCATGATGATGTGATTGGTTTTATAAGTTACGCAAATGTCTATCTAAAATATAATTTGCTAATGCCTCTGTTAATGTATTGAAATTTCGTGGAATGTGTTGATATGTGATGTAATCAAATTTTTTTTCCAGTAATTGAACATGTAGAGACATACGCAAAATTTGTGGATTTCGTACTGAGTCCTGACTATTTAACTGTAGCACAACGAGTTGTGAATCTAACTTGACAACCAAATTTCTAATTCTGAGAGCAACTGGTTCTGATAACAGTTCAACAACTTTTGATACTAGTTGTTCGTCCCAGGAA
Source organism: Pinus taeda (assembly GCA_000404065.3). Lineage (NCBI taxonomy): Eukaryota > Viridiplantae > Streptophyta > Pinopsida > Pinales > Pinaceae > Pinus > Pinus taeda. Next base: position 77,019 of record APFE031000242.1, read on the forward strand.
AATACCTTGCAAATTGATCAACTCGCCATCAGGGGCGAAGAGTACCTAAGCTGTGGAGGATAAGTTCTACGACAAACACCATCAACAAAACCAACATAATGGTTTGACAACATCTGCGAACTAAGTGGAATACAAGGTAAGCAGAGGAAACATGTTTGCAAAGCAAACAATCACACCAAAAAAAAAAAAATGCACACCATTGAATTCACACACTAATGTACAAAAGTATATTTACATGGATGGCCACGCGTAAAAAGTTCAAATGGAGCCCATTTTCAGTCTCGAATAATCAATCAACAGAGAATGAAACCGAAGTTTCACCGTTAGCATGACGTGTAAGCATCGACTCGGCCAAATAGTGAAATAACATGCATAAATGGCTATGCCCCCATGCCCCTTGGGCGAGTGACGGTTATGAGTCTTAGGATGAATACCCCATTGCAATAATGGTCGAATGTTGAAAATTCGGTGAGGCGAGGAAGTCTCAATCCCATGGTGAGAAAAAGATGTTAGCAGTTGAAAGATCTTGACAACTTCAGTTTGCACTGAAATGTCAATGGGAAAGGTGGCAATAATGTTTCCCATATTACTTTCGGACAAAACTTCGTGCACCAAAACAGGTGTTTGAAGTGGATGTGTTGGGTTATGAGAAACAAAAGCCTCAAGACACGAAGGAATCTCACTTAGACTTGGAAGAAACGAGGAACGATGATGGGCATCATTCCAAGGGGTTTCGTTAAGAGACATAACCTCAACAATACTCTTGTCGGTGGGGAATATCTCGTTCAAGGGATCTGGAGAATCCCAAGAACCAAGCCAAGGAGATTGCGAATACGTATCTAGGTGCATACTGAGAACAATATGACTTCCTGAAGCGATTGCTGAAGCCAAGACAACTTCTTGATAGGCTTGTTCGAAAGGAATTAGCGGCATAACATCACCAAAAGAATCAACCTGATCCAGAGTAGGGATGATCCACGGATCATTGGAGATAGAGATCATGTTGATCAAGGCGACATGCAGAGGTGGTTGAGAAAAAGTTCCCATTAAAGCAAAATCTTTGAAAAGACCCGCCCCCACACTCTCATATGGAATATCGATATTTCTCACATATGGGACATTGCCATTTGAAGCACCGGAAGAGAAAAAGGACAATTGATCCATGGTGACAATTTTCCTAAGTTGCACTGAAACGGATATGAGAATGAATGCGGATACGGGGTTTGAAACAGATACGGAAAATTTTCAAAAAAATGGATATGATACAGCAAGGAAATGATGTATATATATATATATAATATATATATATATATATATAGATAACATTCATATTATCATTCGTCTTTTAGTTTTTAGAATTTGGATTCTATATTTAAAAATACATAATCATCATCGTCATCAATTAAGTATAAACAGTGTCATCATCATCATCAATGATAATTATAATATTCAAGTTGGCACCTTTGATTATAATGTCAATACCCACTCATAGTTTAAAGGAATACGAGATTGTTTTTAGAGTCACATCATACATCATGAAATTATATATATTTTTAATGAATTTGAAAACACTAACACAGAGGAAACATAATGAATTTGACTTTATAAATAGTATGTTTCATAGTATCTTGGTTTAGACTCTAAGGAGTCATGACATAGAAATATTGTTTAGTATCACCGAATATAATGTAAATTTAATCATTGTAAATAACAACGTCTACACATTATAAATTGGACTGTATTCCATTAGCTACAACATGAGATGCTCTAAAATTCATAGAAAGAAGTAAGCTGGATTTATCTATTCACAAGCTAAGATCATATGACCAAGAATTAAGATGCCACAATTTAAGCAATTAAGTATTGTGAAGTATGATACTAGTAAACATATACTGATAAATTTAACGTAAAGCAAGAAACTGCTTCCACCAACCAACATTGTGGGTAACAACTTTTCTTCTTGATTTCCTAGATACCTTACGAGTTTCCATTCCAAATTCTAGGTTTCCATCCTTTAGATCTGGGATTGTTGAAAACTTGTTGGCAAATACCTCTATCATGTCATGAATCCTTTTCCAAGATAAATGTTAAATTATTGTATGTTCTATGCTTAGGGCAGTTTACTTATTTTTCTTCTTGTTAGCCACAGAGTAGCAATCACATATATTTTAAGTAAAGTGCAGATAGAAAATCAAATGATCAACAAAAAACAAGCCAAGACAAGAGACACAAGATGTGGTGGCTAGCCAGGGACAAACCCCAATGCGGGGAAACCCTTTGATCAAATCTTCTTTTATCTTCAATAGTTCAGTAGAGAGAAATAATATATAATCTGAATTCTGTAATTTTATATCAACAACAGCAAACCCTAGATCAACAAAGTCAAACTTGGTCAAACTAGCTGAAATTGACTTCTAAAATTCTTAGTCAATTTCTGGTCAACTTGTCCTCAAACAACCTGAAGAAACAAACCCAAAAGTTCAGTCAATTTGCAGATTTTTGAAGTCAACTTGCAGCCCTAAACTATGGCAGTCAACATTGGTCAAACCAAAGGTTAGGTCACTTCTGGAAGGTCAACGCTGGTCAAAGAGATGACTTGCTGCCCTAGCGTCCTTCTTTTTGCGTCTTCCTTGGCCTAGGACGTCTTCCTTTCAGCGACACGTGTGAGAGAGAGGGAGGCTCCTTCTATGCGTACGAGAGAGAGAGAGAGAAGATGAGTGAATTTAATTGTCCAAATGAGGAGAATGCTCCTTTTATTTATATGCAAACGTTGAGGTTGAATAGACATGACTATTGGGCTTTTGAGCCTACATAAGTTTGCTGGCCGACCTTGACAGTTTGTCCATAATCAAAATAAATTCATATCTTCATAAATACTTATTGGAATCGGATGATCTTTAGATCAATCCTACACCTCTCGATGAGAGGAATCTGGGAAAAATATCAGAAGCCAAAAATAAGGTTATCCACATGGAGTATGGCCCTAGTTGCCAATTTTAACACTTCCTCCCAACTAGGGAGAACTTCATCTGTAATCCGTCTGACCGTCATTGCTATCCATCCATCAAATGCATTGTCCTGTACAGCTTGACCCCACTCTGCTCTGCTCTGTGCAAGCTATGAAGAAGAAGAAATGATAGAGGATGTATCATACCATCCTCCACTGACCTGAAGTCAGTCTCAGAGTGTAAACCACTCTCACTGATCCCATATTAGTATCATTGATCCTAGATCAATGGAGGTCATCCTAGCATAGGGAGTATGGTAGATACAACGATGCGTCCATCGATATTACTACTATGGTCCTTATCCTCATTTCCCTGCTCATTGATCAGATGAGAGGTACTTCGCATGAGTCCCAGGCGGCATGGGTAGGATGCCTCGACAGGAGAACTAATCATCTTGTCCACAGGAGAATGAATCATCCTGTCGAGTGGATGCCACAGAGAACTAATCATCCTGGCCTACAGGACAACTAGCCATCCTGCTCCACAGTATCCACGGAGAACGAATCATCCTGGCCCACAAGAGAACTAATCATCTTGTTCCACAGTCGCCACGGAGAACGAATCATCCTGGCCCACAGGAGAACTAATCATCCTGTTCCATAGTTGCCACGGGGTGTCATAGGGGAAGGTTGAACCTTTACCTTGTACATAGTGCACCACCAGAGGATGGTGAGTCGCCCTGTGGTCACATGTCGCTCCAAGAAGTACCCCGCGTCCCCCTGGAGCTCCCAGAGCTTAATACATCATACTGGACCCTCATAAGAGGGTCTCTGAATGACACCAAGTCGTTCTCGGAAAGTAAAAAATTTGACCTTTCCTAGGGGCTTTGTCAAAATGTCGGCGACCTGTTCATCTGTACTGATATGTTGGATCCTTATTGCTCCTCATTGCCCCATATCTTGAATATAGTGGTCCCTGATATTGATATGCTTGGAGCAATCATGAAATACGAGATTCTTTGATAAACGGATCCCGCTCTAGTTGTCACACACGATCATAGTGGTATCCAATGTAAAACCAAACATCTCATTGAAGAGCTTTCGCAATTAGATTGCCTCACAGGAGGCCATGCTAGCAGCTATGTACTCTGCCTTGGCGGTGCTTAAAGCCACTGACTTCTACTTCCTGCTCATCCAAGATATCGAGATGGATCCCAAAGAGAAACAACACCCAAAAGTGCTCTTTCGGTCCACCACACTGCCTGCCCAATCAACGTTAGTATACCCAAGTAGTCTAACATTTCTGACAGGGTATCTCAACCCATGAGTGATTGTGCCACGAAGATATCTCAATAGATTCTTGGCAACAATCCAATGTGAGTGGTGAAGCTCAACCATATGTTCACTCAATGTGTTGACTACAAAGCATATATCCGGACGGAAGTTCACCAAGAACATTAATGCTCCGATGAGTTGACGATACTCGATAGCATTTCGTAAAACAGGTTTGACAACACTACTGCTTAACTTCTTGAAGTCAAGCTCCATCGGGGTAGTTACGGGCTTGCAGTCCACCATACCGAATCTCTCCAATATATTCACCACATATTTTCTTTGAGATAGGAAAATCTCCTCTGGTTTCTGCCAGACTTCCAGTCATAGGAAATAGTGCATAAGTCCTAGGTCTTTCATCTCGAACTCAGAAGCCAGCTCCCTCTTACATTCATGAATGAGAGGGTCTGCACCTGTTAGAAAGAGGTCATCAACATATAGCACCAGTATGGGAGGCTTGTCATCTATAACCTTAAAGTAAAGGTTAGGGTTGACTTCACTCCTAGTGAATCCCAGCTTCATCAAGTAGCTATTGATCCTCTCATACCATGCTCGGGGTGCTTGCTTTAGCCCATAGAGGGCCTTCTTCAACCTGCACACATGAGATTCTCGATCATAAATTCTCAAATCCTTCGGGTTGCTCCACATAGACATCCTCTTTGATTCAAACCATGGTAAGAACGCAATCTTGACATCCATCTGATGTAGGTTCCATCCTTGCGAAGCAGCAAGGGCTATGATCGAGCGGATGGTGGTATATCGAGCAACAGGTGCAAATATCTCGTCATAGTCTATACCTTCCTTCGGGGAGAAGCCACGAGCAACAAAACGAGCCTTATACTTTTCCGCACTTCCATCAACTGCATGCTTTATCTTGTAAAGCCATTTTGAAGTGACAACTGCTTTGTCTTGGGGTCTGGGGATCACATCCCAAACATTGTTTTTCATAATGGACTCATATTCCTCAGTCATAGCATCCTTCCATGCTTGATGCTTCACAGCATCTGTGAATGACAAAGGCTCATTTTGGATGATTATTCTCATGATGGTTAGGTATCCCTGATACCTGTTCGGCTTCTTACTTTCACGGAAGGTTCCTCTAGGTGTATTGTGTCCTTCAGCATCATCAAGTGTCCCTTAAGCCATGAAGGCCTCTTCCTAGAAGAGGAAGGCTCTTGTGGAGGAGGATCAATAGGATCGATAGGTTCTTCCACATTGGGCACCATCTCATCTTCCTTTTCCTTCGGTTCTCCGGTGTCAGCTTCTTTAGATCCCCTTAAAGTAGGAAGATTGTTTACTTTGCTAAGAGCCATATCTTCGTCAAAGGTCACGTCATGACTAATCTCGACTTCCCGTTGACCAGCTACATAGATTCTATTGCCCTTAGTATTTTCCCTATAGCCCACGAAGATTCCTTTCTTTCCAGATGCACCCAATTTATTCCTTTTCTCTTTCGGCACATGAAAATATAAAGGGCTTCCAAAAATTCTAAAATGAGATAGGCCAGGTTTCTTACTGGTGAGCATTTCTTCAGGAGTCTTGGAACCCAATGCTTGATGAGGGCATCGGTTTTGTACATATACGGCGGTATTTGCAGCTTCGACCCATAGAAACTTCAGAAGTCTTTGATCATGGAGCATAGCACGAACAACTTCCACAATTGTACGATTCTTCCTTTCTGCCACACCATTCTGTTAAAGAGTATATGGTGTAGTAGTCTCCCTCTTAATGCCAGCCTCTTTGCAAAAGTCATGAAACTCATTGGATTCATATTCAGTCCCATTATCAGTCCTTAAGATCTTGATTTTCTTTTCGGTTTGATTCTCGATCAAGGCTTTGAAGTGTCGAAACCAGGAGAACACTTCATCCTTCTTTTTCAAGAAGTATATCCAAGTCTTGTGAGAATAATCAATTGTAAAAGTGAGATAATATAAATATCCTCCTAAGGAGTTCACAGGCATCAAATTGGATATGTCTGAGTGAACCAACTGCAATATATCGGAGGTCTTGCTTTGGCTTGAGGGAAATGGTCCCCTTTTGAGCTTTCCTTCGGCACGTCCGGGACATGCTCCTTCTTGCCCTAATCTGAACTCGGGCAACCTAATCACCATTTTCCTTACATCGGGTAGAGCTTTATAATGAAGGTGAGCAAACCTCTGGTGCCATAGTTCGGACTGAAGATATGTGTCACAAGACATGAAACCCAACGGACTTCCTCTGACCTAATATAATGAATCAAATCGAAACCTAAGAGTAAAAGCATCTTTAAAGTTCTTTTTCCATACACGTACCTTGCCATTGCTGAAGGCCACCTTGTAGCCTTTGTCTTCCATTGTCGAAATGGACACCAGGTTCTTTTTGAGATCAAGTACATATAATACATCTTGTAAGTGGATGATATTACCCTGATTCAATTGAAGAGTGACATTTCCTACACCTTTCATGGGATATTTTGAATTATCTCCAAGAACAATTTCCCGGTTGGTTTCCTTCTCTATCAGATTATAGAGAGCTTCTTTGTAACTAGTGCAGTGCCTTGAGGCACCACATCAATAAGCCAATTTCCTAGCGAGTCTGGGGGAGCAGTAGTAGATAGAGCTGCTGGTAGATAATGTTCATCTTGTTTATTGTTAACAGTGTTAGATTCATACCTAGAATTTCTTGCCTTCTTGAATGGTTGTCCTTTTCCTTGATTTCCGACACTTCTTTTATCTCTGCCACTTGACCTGCCATTCCTTTGATTGCCTTGAGAGGGATTTTGATCATCGTCCCGGTGTGACTCCCTTTTATCAGGGCACTCCCTTGCATAGTGACCAATTTTATTGCAATTGTAACATCATCCTTTTCTTCCACCCTTTGGTCCAGCCTTTCCTTTGAATTTAGCCCCAGAATTGTTTCTTCTTTTAGTATGAGAAGAAAAGGTAGAGGGATGACCTTTAAGTATGGGCATTTCTTGCTCTTCCATCCTCGTTTCTTCTTGAATGCATCTGGCCATTAATTCCTCAAATCTAGGAATTATGTTATTGTTGAAAAGAGTTGTCCTGAATATATACCATTCAGATGGTAGTCCTCCAAGAGTTGTGAGTGTCATTTCCCTGTCAGGAATTACTTCTGTAATAGATAGGATATCGTTTTTGATCACGGTGATCCTTAAGAAATATGCTTGCATACTCTTATCTTTGCCCTTCTTAATTTCCTTCAGCTTATTTCTAAGAAACAAGACTTGATTTGCATCATTAACTTTAAATAAACTCACTAGCCTATCGTAGATTTCCTTGGAGGTGTTCAGCTCAGAAACATAGGCCACCAAGCGTTTGTCGATAGAGTCTCGAATGATCTTCCTTGCTTTGAATTCTCCCTTGCTCCATTTGTTCCTAGCAACAACGAATGCATTTGATGGAGTCTCAACAATCCCGCCTCTCACATGGTCCAACACTTCCTACTCTTCTAATGTTAGATCGAGAGGCATCTTCCATCCGTGATAGTCAGACTTCTCATGGAGTTTGTCTTCAGCAGGGAAGTGTGTTGAGGAACCCATGATTTCTTTAAGATAGTGTTGCTAACCTTCTCTTCGGTGATTGCTCTTGCTTGGGCTTTGTCTTCACCTCAGCTCTGATACCATGTTAAATTATGGTATGTTCTATGCTTAGAGCAGTTTACTTATTTTTCTTCTTATTAGCCACAGATTAGCAATCACATATACATTAATTAAAGTGCAGATAGAACATTAAATGATCAATAGAAAACAAGCCACGATAAGAGACACAAGATGTGGTGGCTAGCTCGGGACAAACCCAATGCGGGGAAACCCTTTGATCAAATCTTCTTTTATCTTCAGTAGTTCAGCAGAGAGAAATAGTACAAAATCTGAATTCTGTAATTTTATATCAGCAACAACAAGCCCTAGATCAACAAAGTCAAACTTGGTCAAACTAGCTGAAATTGACCTCTAAAATACTTGGTCAATTTCTGGTCAACTTGTCCTCGAACAACTTGAAGAAACAACCCCAAAAGTTCAGTCAATTTGCAGATTTTTGAACTCAACTTGCAACCCTAAACTAGGGTAGTGAGCACCGGTCAAACCAGAGGTCGGATCACCTCAATTTTCGTGCCAAAAACTGCGGCCTGCCTAGGAGAGGCAACCACATCCAATCCGCACTTCTGGAAGGTCAATGCTTGGTCAACACTGGTCAAAGAGATGACCTACTGCCCTAGCGTCCTTCTTTCTGTGTCTTCCTTGCCCTAGGACGTCTTCCTTTCAGCCACACTTGTGAGAGAGAGAGAGAGGCTCCTTTTATGTGTAGGAAAGAGAGAGAAGATGAGTGAATTTAATTGTCCAAATGAGGAGAATGCTCCTTGTATTTGTATGCAAACGTTGAGGTTGAATAGACATGATTGTTGGGGTTTTGAGCCTACATAAGTTTGCTGGCCGACCTTGACAATTTGTCTATAATCAAAATAAATTTATATCTCCATAAAAACTTATCGGAATCGGATGATCTTTAAATCAATCCTACACCTCTCGATGAGAGGAATCTAGGAAAAATATCAGAAGCCATAAATAAGGTGATCCACATGGAGTTTGACCCTAGTTGCCAATTCTAACAATAAATGTTCACTTTTAGATGAGTTGTAATGAATGGATATAAGGTCTGCACAGAATTCAGCTGCATTTACATGCTCTAGACAAACAAACCTGGAATATATTCTTGCAATAAAGTGCCTAGAACATTGGAAACCTGGAAAACTAGAAACATGGAAACTTGGTAACATATCCATATTTTCTGGAAATGTATCCAAATTTTTTGGAAACGTATCAAATTTTCTTGAAACTCCTTTGAAACGTTTCTAATCTCAGGCTAGCCGTTTCCAAAAAATGGAAACATGGCGGAAATGTTTCCATGCCGTTTCGTACGCGTTTCCTTATACGAAACGCTGAACAACGTTTCTGAGAGTTGGGGGAGTCGTTTCCGGTAACTTAGCAATTTTCCCTTCATGAGGAAAACAGAGCACCTGGAACAAAGAGGAAACCATAGAAAACATGGCATGGGTCCAACTTCGCCAAACTAGAAGGTTCTAATTCAGATTGGCATCTACAACTTCTACTTCTAACTCTACAGTCTTCCCCTCCGAGGTAATAGACAAACATGTGAGAATACCATAAGGACGGGAGCCTCTGCCATCAAAGGCCTCCAAGGTGTTCGGGGACTGGTTGAGAGGTGGAGAGCCAATGGCTTTCCAAGATGAAACAGACATGATGTAGGTGGAAGCACCTTCATCAATGATAGTCCGATGGATTGTCTTTCCTTTTATAATGACTTGATTCACAAATGCAATTTGATGAGGAAGACGAGGAACATGGTTTTCTAGATCGAAAGTAATCAAGTTCGAATCAGCAGGATCGATGCTTCCTATAGCAAACAATAATGATTTCCACTGCATTGGAAAAGTTTGGAGAACATCCAAAGTAGAGGTCGCCGAAGGCGCTCGAGCTAAATCCTTGACAATACTGTAATGTTGAGTAGCTCTAGCGTTTGAATTATAGGATGACTTCCGAAGTACACAATGTTGATTTTGGGTACCATCAGACATGATCTAGCCTTGAAATTTGGTGGAGAGGCTAAGTGTTATGAAACCAACTCAAAAATATATAGAATGGATAGATCAACACCTTAGAATTCTGCCTCTTCGAGGGGGCAACCTCCTTTACATTACATAAATGAACAATTCTTGGATGATTCAAATGACAAAACTTCCTTTCTATATATAGGAGTCTAAGGAGTCACAATATAACCCAACCGACCTAATAATAATAATATAAAGCCACAAAAATAACAATAGAGGGATTCTATGGGGCACAGTAATAACAATATGGGGGCAATAGGGGCACAACAATATTAATAAGGGGTACAACTACCATAGTAATGGGGTAATCACTAGTTTTATAGGGACCCAACATGCCCCTCTCTTTCAAAAAAAGTGTTGTCCTCAATGCTTGAGTAGTTCTGGATACTTCTGTATAAAATTCTCATCCTCCCATGTGGAATCTTCCGCAGATAAGTTCTTCCACTTGATAAGATACTCCGAAATTGATCGATTTCGTAGCTGTCGAGATCTTGTTTTTGTGACTGCTTCCGGTTCCAATATAATTTTTCCTTCCTCGTCAAGTTCTGGCAATATTTTTTGATCTGGGAGCTTGTCGCCTATAACCTTCTTTAAACATGAAACATGGAAAACTGGGTGTAATCGAGAAGCTGCAGGAAGCTCCAATTTGTATGCCATAGTACCAATCTTTTGCAACACCTTGTACGGACCATAATACTTTGGTGATAATTTATTTATCCTTCTTAGCTTGCTTGAGGGACATTTTCTTATATGGTTGTAGCTGTACGAATACCCAATCACCTTACAACCAAACTTTCTTTCGCTGCGATGTTGATCTGCCTGTTGTTACATTCTATTCTGTTGCCAACACGAGGTATCCTTTAAGAGTTGGAGGACTTGTTGTTGATGTTCGATGTATTGTTTCCCACTCTTGACCTTTTAGAATTTCTCTTAAATATGATGTGATGGATTTGGTGGTTCATTACCCATAAAGTGCCAATAAATGGGGTCATTTTTGTTGCTGTATGGGAAGGAAGTGTTTATACCACCATTCAGCCAGAGGCAACCATTTGACCCATTGTGTCTGTTTATCAGATACAAAGCAACGAAGATATCCTTCCAACATTTGTTTACTATCTCAGTTTTCCCATCAGATTGAGGATGATAAGATGAGCTATGAGCTAACTGAGTACCAAGACAAGAGAATAATTATGTCCAAAAATTTCCAGTGAAAATGGGATCTCTGTCACTTACAATAATCTTTGGGTTTCCATGTAGCTTTTGAATTGTTTCCATAAATGCAGTAGAAATTGTACTGGCTTTAAATGGATGTTATAATGCACAAAAGTGTGCATAATTGGTAAGTCTGTCAACTACCACCATGATGAAACTCTTTCCCTCAGACTTGGGTAAACCTATGATAACATCCATTAAAACCTCCTCCCAACATTGGCTTGGAATGGATAAAGGTTGTAACAGACCTGGGGTCTTAATTGTTTCAACTTTATTTTGTTGGCAAACCAAACATTCCCACAAACTTTTGAATATCCGATTTAAGGCCATCCCAAAAAATTTCCTTCTTAACCCTGTGGTAAGTTTTTAAAAACCTTGAGTGCCCTCCTAAGGGAGAAGTGTGTAATTCCATAAGAATCTTTTGTTTGAGTTGTGAATTCTTACAAAGGTATAAGCGATCTTTGTA
>APFE031000242.1:94957-109233 GCA_000404065.3 Pinus taeda
ATCTTAGCTTCCATGCCATTCATCTTAGCTTCCACGCCCTTTATCTTAGATTCCACGCCATTTATCTTAGCTTTTGTTAGCTTTTGTGAGAGTGACATTTATTGCACTTGGTCTTGTAATTTTGATATATCATGTAGCATTTCTTCCTCTTTTTCATGAGTTATGCTAGGGCTTTCAGGTTGCTTGCTAGGTGTTTGCATTTTCTTTCCTCGAGGCATCAATTACCGGTAATAATGCTCTACTATGCCCTTTGAATTCTTCAAAATAATTTTTCAAACCAAGCTCAAGAAAAAATTTAAAAAAATCTACACACCTTTTTTCACTTTGCAAGAGCTCGATATTGCCTCTTATTTATCTCTGTAATTTCGGATCATCCAGTTCTGAAATTGCAACCTGCAGTAGTCCTCTGTGTCCTCTTTCCAATGCCATTAGTTTAATCCAAATTGGATTCTCCAAGGAAGAGTTATGCCAAATCTCCCACAGTGACTTGATTATAGAGTAGTTCAGTAGTGCGAAATTGTACGACGTTCCACGAGTCACTGTTTCAACCTTTTTCTCTGAAAAATATATACAAGAAACTACAGTCCATCCTTTTTCTGTACCTTCTTACGAAATTTCATTCCGATGCTCAGAGAGAAAGTTATGACGATTTTCCCCAGGTCACTTGTTTGGAATGTAATTCAGGAGTATGCAAAAAAGGCCAACTTCCTCAGATCATATCTCCACAAATATAGCGCAAAAAGCTCTGAAATTTGGACTCGAGGTTCAGTGCGATTTCTTGTCAAATAGATTTTTTTTAGCTTCTGAAACATCGCAAAAAAAAGTTATAGCGAAAATTCCATGATTACCTATTTGGAGCAGCAAAACCCTAGAATCCAAAGCTCTGATACCAAATGTTATGAAACCAGCTCAAAAAAATATAGAATGGATAGATCAATGCCTTAGAATTCAGCTTGTTCGAGGTGGCAACCTCCTTTACATTACATAAATGAACAATTCTTGGATGATTCAAATGACAAAACCTCCTTTCTATATATAGGAGTCTAAGGAGTCACAATATAACCCAGCTGACCTAACAATAATAATATAAAGCCACAAAAATAATAATAGAGGGATTTTATGGGGCACAGTAATAACAATATGGGGACAATAGGGGTACAACAATATTAATAAGGGATACAACTACAATAGTAATGGGGTAATCACTAGTATTTTAGGGACCTAACACTAAGGCACATGAGATCTCCAAGACCTAGAAATCGTTTGGAGAAATTCCACCCAGATGAGGAGTTATTAAAATAATTAATATTTTTAATGGGTTCCTAAGTCTGAACTTAGGAAAATAAAAATATTAATGGGTATTAATAAAGATAAGGGTGAGAAGCTTCTAAGAGATGAGGATCAAGTATGTTTTAATCTTAGCGATTGATTAGAGACTTAATCTCGATCGTTGATTCATTAACAGGAAAAGTATAAGAGAAGACTTGAGGATGATTTGGAGACATATCGACAAATACTTCTTATCCTAAGGAAAATCGATTCTCAAAGAGGAGATCGATTTCAGAGGGAGAGTTGCAGGGTGGAGGAAGAGGAGGGCATCGACAACAGTCAGTGATTGAGGAGGAGGTGAGGCAGGGGTATTGAGAGATAGTGTAGAGGGAGACGCAATCCTCACGCAGGCTGACGTAGAGGGACACAAAACCACGTAGAGTGACGCAAAAGTGGGAAAATGTCTCCAAGGTGTCAGAAAGTTTGCAGGGGAAAGTCTCAGGTGTTTTCTCTGAGTTTCTCTATAAAATCATTCCTTGTAAAGTGATTATTGCTGAAGATTAATAAAACCCTCATCTGCGGCACTGGTTTTTCCACATCAGGATTTTTCGGGGACAATTGTGCAAAAACAACTGTGTTGATGTGATTGTTTCTTGTGCATGTATATCGCTGTTATTTTCTTTGTGTAATTATGTGATAACTGCTGTAGAATTTATTTTAATGTTTGTTGAAGGGATTTCGTAAATAACTTACTGTGAAGAATAAGTAGGTGAAATAAATTAGTCGCTGTAGTAGAATTTTGGGTTAGAAATTCTCACAACCCTTTGGGAGACGGTTGGGTGACAAAATTCATTATTAGGTCTCTCGATATGGAGAGGACTAGAATTGGGTGGAGCGGAAGTAGGTGTATTAGTGGCTTCCTTTTCCACCGTCTGCTTTTGGGGAGTTTGATAATCTTTCGATTGGGTGGCAACAGAAATAGGAAGTGAACCCATCATCATGTAAACCTGAGAACCGGATGAGGCAGAGGATTGTGGTTGGTCTACCAACTGAGTCTGCTGAGATGGAAATGGTTCTTTTAGTACAACTGGAGTCCCTTTTAATAAATGACTAATGACTAACTTTTGCACATTGAGGACAATCCTTGGTGTAATGATCTTCCTCACAAATGAGCCAAGGATATTTCGGCTTTCGTTTGGAGGCATCATCAGCAGATGACTTAGGAGGATCCTGTTCTGGGGTATCGGATTTTGCTTTACATTTACACTTCTTCTTACCTCTCGAGGCTTTGTCTGTTGCGGCAGACTGGACGACATTGACCTCAGAGGTTTTACTAAGATTTGATGGGGTTTTTGAAGGAGGATTAGAACCAGTATTCGAAATAGATTTTTGCTTCGAAGAAGCTTTAGTGGAAGTTTGGGATACTGATCCAATGATACCATCAACAGGGGGCACATCTGGAGACTTCGAAGATGCTGGATCCGAAGAAGGCCTTGGAGCATTAGGCAACATTTCATATAGCATGCCATATTGGGAGTAAACCAAATCCAAATACTGGGCATGGGCAATAGCTTGATCCTCAGTAACACAACCTCCCATTGCTATATCTGCAACGATTTTGTTTATGAATGACTTGGTGAACCATTCGGTCAACAACTCATTGGGGATTTCAAATTTGATGAGGTGACGCCGACGCCTCCATTCATGGATGTGATTGAAGATATGGGTCGCGGTATCCTCTTTTAGAGATGTGAGAAAGTGGGTACCAGTTTCATAACGAACTGGTAACTGGAAGTGGGTGAGGAAGGCCATGGCCAAAGAGTTGAAGTCTGCATAGGTACCTCGAGGCAATTCGATGTACCATTTTGCGACAACACTTGTCAAGGTTTGCTAAAAAAGGCGGAGACGAACATAATTGTCAATGTAGGAATTGGAAGAACACCATAAGTGATACGTCATCACATGGGCCTGAGGGTCCTCTTTAGCTTTTCCTTTGAATATGGGGCAATCGCTCGAAATTTTAATGGGAACTTGAGGCCATTTAGGCGAATGAAGTATCAAATCATTAGTAAGCCTCGAGACATCGGGCAATTCCAACGTCACTAAAAATGGAAATTGCGGATTAAAAGGCATATAAGGCCTTTGATAAGGCCCAGTCTGCAGGTTCCAACCTTGTTGGTAAGGGTTTTGCCCCCAAAGTGGAGGATTTTGACCATAAGGGGCTTGATTTTGCCCCCCACTAAGGGATACCTTGACCAAAAGGTAGATTCTACCCAGGGTAGGGTTGATATTGACCTGCCATAGGCCATTGATAACCATGAGGATAAACATTGTGCGCGGCATATGGATTGTACATTTGCTACAACTGTTGACCCTGGTAATAAAGTTGCTAGCCCTGTTGCTATAGAGGTTGACCTTGTGTTTGCAAGGTTTGACTTTGTTGATATAAAGGTTGAGCTTGTTGCAGATACAAGGGTTGGTTTGGTTGTTAGACAAACTGTGTTTTCTGTTGCAAAGGCTGTTGAAATTGCTGCAAGGGTTGTTGCTGCAAAGGTTTCCTTGTTGCTGTAAAGGTTTCCCTTGTTGCAGTAAAGGTTGTTGAACAATTCCTTAAGGGATTCCGTGTTGGTATTGATAAGTTCCAATTGGGATTTGACCATATGCACTGGGAATAGGATTTTGATCAGGTTGCACAAGAAGACCTACTTGTGGAATATAAGGTGGATTTTACAGTGCTTGTGAACCATATGGAACATAACACTGTTGGAGAGGTATCTGTGCCGTATAAGGCTGTTGATACTGGATATTGCCCGCCTCGGATGGATCAACGAGATTAGAAATACCACTAGGATTAGGTTGACTCACTCCAACCATGTGAGGTTGTGATCCACTCACATTTCTTCCACCTGAAACAAGAGGGATATTTGGATTTTGCCCCCTAGGCTATGGATGAGGCGGTGGCACATTTTGTCCACTTGATGGGGGAATCGATGAACTTACAGACATATAAACTGAAATTGTTGGTTGCACCGGAATTGAAGGTTGAAACGAAGGTAACGGTTGTGACGGAATAGTCGGTTGAATCAGAACTTAAGTAACGGTTGTTTGCACAGGGATCTGAGAGGCCACGTTAGGAATAAATGGACCAAAAGTAGGCATAGCATTTGATGACCAAATTGGATTTTGGTATAATGAAGAAGCACTGGGAGTTCCTGAAACTTGTTGAGCCAAGGTTGTATACCATGTGGAAGCATAAGCCCACTATTTTTAGGAGGCGGTTGAGATGGAACTCTTCCTACATAAGGAAAGCCTTCCGGAGGAAAGTCATATTCGAATTCATTATCAACATTAGGAGTGTGGGTAGTGGAGACTTCTAGAGGACCTCAAGGAGAGGTTGGAATCTCACCTTCTGAAGCCAGAAGTGGAAACAACTGGCTAGGAGGAATCCAAGATGGACGAAGAGATAACTCCAAAGGAACACCAGGGTTGTCAAATGGACTATAAGGATGTTGAGGAGATATCACAAATGGATCGAATAACAGACTTGGAGGGTATAAAACAAACCTCTATGGACTCTCAGGGGATTTTGGATCAGACTCCTAAGACAACGATGAATCTCTAGGTGGAGGACGAGAAGCCAGGGGTTGGATGCTTGTAACAATTCCAAGTTCAAAGCCTTGAGCTTCAAGTGACTGCAAAAGTTCAGGATGGACTCCTTGTGAAGACCCTTCACTATCAGACAATGAAGGGGAACTGTGAGGTGAACGCAATGGTTCAACCACGACAACTTTCTCTCAAGAGCAGAAGGAGAAGACATGATTCATTGAGGGCTGATTAAAATTAAAATTTACAAGGAATTACTCAATATGAGGCCAAGAAGCAACTGCATGGGTTCAACATGTTATCATTGGCAGTTAATTTTATGACACGAAACAACAAATAAATCAAAACGGGTAATGCTAGGCAAGAGGGTTTACCAAATATCCGTGAACATTTATATACACCTTAGCCGAAACCAAGGACTTTACGTACGACGACCGCTCTCGCCGAATGTTGTGTTCGATGTATCACGTTTACAAGGTGGCTGACTTGGTTACCTATGGCTAAAGGATGGCAACCTAGTGGGGTCTCCAAATATATACTTGACGGTAGGGGAGCACAAGTCTGTGTTAGCGTTGTCTAATGCATAGCCATTCAATGAGAGTGTCCCTACATACTTGCCATACTGAAGTGCCTCCTATATACCCGAAAGTATTGGAGAACCATCGATATACTTCTGTACTGGGATGAGATTTCACCCTCGAGATACAATGAAGGCAATTAACGACAACTGCTATGTTTAAAGATGCTGGAACACGTCTCTAGCCTAGACCTCTAGATATTTGCGTTAGGTTACAAATGCTCCTTAGGTTGATTGAGATAAATTTTGAGTTTATCATTAATTAGGTTTCAGTTTTATGGCTCAACGATGTCACCTGAATTCCTATGATGCAACTAAATGAGAAAAATGAAATCTTTTCATTCAATGAAGGCTAAACTAATGAAGGAAGAGAGACAACCAAATAATGCATCAATCAAGCAAAAATGCATTAAAACATAACTCTTTTTCTTTCCAATGCAAAACGTCAAAATGAAATCTACTCTTTCACTTTGACTAATGCAATCCTATGAGAAACAAAAATCACTTTTCTTTCACTAAGATGCACTAATCTTTTTGTTCTTTTCCTTTCACTTTGATTCAACAATGCAAACTAATGCGACGAGCAAAGGAAAAAATGCAATCTAAAACAACTAAAATGAAAATTCCATTCACTTTTGGTTTCGAATGCAAATCGTTTAAAAAATACTTAAATGAAGAAGTCCTTTCACTTTTCTTTTCGAAACAATGAAATCAAAACAAGCATTGACTTTCAGTTCTACCAAAGCAAACAATTGTAATATATGTTCTACAATGGAGTAAAAGAAATTTTCAAAGCACTAATATGACTTAATACTAATGAAAATAACTTCACAACCATGAACAGAAAACAACTTGAAAATGGTGTCCTAATTGCAGCAAGACTCCTAAATGGAAGCAATCAATCTCACAGAGACAAGCCAATCAATGAGTGAAGGATGACCTAGACCTAGAAACCCTAGAAGGAAATCAAGCCTCATACACACATCAATGAAAGCTAAGAGGCAATTGTAATCATACAAGGATGACAATCAAGACAAACACATTGTGATTACACTGAAAAATCACTCACAGAGGTCGAAAACCACTAGAAACAAGAAGAAACCCTAATTTTCTTCTATCCTTTGGGGTAATGCGCCCGTTAAAGGCAAAAGGGCAATGAAAGACAGAGCAACGCGACCGTATTGAAAATCAGCGTTGGCAGAGCTTCTATCAGAGCAGAAAACGCGTCGGGCGAGAAAAATAAGGAAAAAATAAAAAATATTCAAGATCAGAGCAGGCTTAACACTCTCAAGCAAAAACCAGTGACTGCATAAATCTACAATGATGCATAGAAGCCAAGAATTCTATGATTGGTCAAACTAATCAGAGAATCTGATCGAAAGAATGGATGGAAAGGGTTATAGCTTCCCCAATGGAGTTGCCATTTTGTTGTCTAGGTAAATCCTCTTTGCTAACAGAGACTATCCCCCTAGCCCAATGAGTGGGACTAACAACCTACGTGACAATCTACAAGATACTTTCTTAAATTACAATCGAAATAAGAGAAGAGGAAGGAGACCTACCTCATTTTGTTACTATAACGCACTCCTTTTTTGAAGATTTCGGTTGCTCACTCCTCAAGCTCAGCTCTACTGCTCACAGCGTTTGAATACCTGCACAAGAGATCAAAGACACGATAAAGCATACAAGTGCAACAAGCATAATTGAAAGTAATCCACTTAACAGATCAAGGAGCATTAAGATAAATAATGCATTAACACAAGCATTTATGGAAAGTGAATCAACAATTGTATATATTAATGAAATAAAAGAGGAAGCATTCAACCAAGCCTTGATGTCAATAAGCTCTCCTTGAGTGAATGTCCAAGCCCAAGCTTAAGCTCTCCAAGCACTCCTTCTCCAAGCCAAATGAGTAGCATGTAGGCACTATCTCAGCATAAACATGCGAATAATTAGAGACCAACCATTTGGGAATGGGAGAGGATGTATATGTAGGCAGGGAGAGGGAGTTAGGATCTTTCCAAAGATAGGGGAAGGCCCTCGTCTCAAGGAGGTAGCTCATAGGGATAAGATCAAAGGGTAATATTGGGAAATTCGACCACATCCTCAATGAACAACCTCTAGCTTGTCGTTCTGGAAGCCTCTAGATCACGAAGCTTCTTGTCCTCTTTTGGAAAACATTCCTTTTAGGGATCAACACGAGTATCCAAGTAAAAAGCACATTGGTAGCGCGAGGCTAGTATAGTGCAACTCGCCATAAGCACTAGTTGCCAGTGTAAGAGTCGCGTTGGTCCTGAAATTAGTGTTTTAGAGCTTACTTCTTCAGGGAAGGCTCAAGGTTTGTTTTCATTAAGTCTTCAGGGAGGATCTGGACTGCATATAAGGATGGGTACACTGCATAATTGCCAAGTTTCGGGCACTTCGAGGTATGACATAGGGAAGTGCAGGAGGTGTGACAAACACTGTGTAACAATCATCAAGTCATCAACAAGTATGAGGCAGGCAATCTTCTTCAATATCTTGAAGACCATATACCTACAATTCTTCAACAACAAGAATAACTAAGGAATATATATATATATATACATACATACATATATATATATATTATAT
Source organism: Pinus taeda (assembly GCA_000404065.3). NCBI lineage: Eukaryota > Viridiplantae > Streptophyta > Pinopsida > Pinales > Pinaceae > Pinus > Pinus taeda. Next base: position 103,020 of record APFE031000242.1, read on the forward strand.
ATATATATATATATATATATATTATTGAAAACCAGATTCATCAAGGCCCTACGTGTCTCGAATCCAGCGAATCAAACACGATTTGGGCAGATTCATGTCTGAAAATTGCGACACGTCGTGTCCCGATTGGGACACGTTCCAGATTCGAATGTGTCCCAATTAGGACATGACGTGTCTCAATTTTCGGACATGAATCCGCCCATCAGGAAACCACACAGCGTTATAAGGGCGTATTTCCCGATTCTATTTTCACATTCAATTGTTTAGTTTGCTGTGGGTGTTTGGGAGCAAGGAGCAAAGGACAATGATGATGATGATGATGGTGATGACTATGATGATGAGGACAATGATGCTGATTTTGATGATGAGCTACCTACTTCCTTGAGGCTTGTATACTTGTAGTTGTTTTGTATTTGCTATTTCTATTTGCCATTGGCATTGCACTACCTATGTAACACATTTTGATTTTGATGACTTAATGAGAAAACTACAGTGTCTTTATCTTACTATCTTGTCTTTCTCCCATTGGATCATTGATGAATTGAATATGTATTATGATTTATCATTTATGTCACAATTGTATTTGTATGCGTAATGTTACTTTGTAAAACTTACATCTAGATGAAGATCTATGTTTCAAATTATATATATATATATATATATATATATATATATATCAATTAGCCTGTTATTATAATGGAAGCATCAAGAATTCAAACTTTCGACATTTAAAACCTAAACCTAGTTAGGTTTTATAATCAATCAAGGGTAACATCTTTCATACCCTAGACTTTCACTTCCATCTATGCTAGGGTTTTTGTCACAAACCCTAGATTTCATCTCCAATACTAAGGTCTTAGATGTGAGAAACTATAACAAGTTAGCATTTCAATCATTATGAAAGCATTTCTATATCTAGGGTTTTATTATCATGCCTTTAGTATTTTATATCAAACTCTACTAGGGTTTTGTCGTAAACCCTAGATCTTATTATAAAACTAAATTTAGCATTCTAATCATAGCGAAAAAGATTATACTTCTAGGGTTTTAATTATTATACCCTAGAATCTAATTTCAAGTTTTACTAGGGTTTTATTGTAAACTCTAGATACATAAAACTTTTAATGTTTGATATATAATAAATTGACCAAACAAGGGATTCAAGCTTATAGAAGCACATGCAGCTAGGGTTGCATTCGGAAGATGTTACATTAACTATTACAGGGGGTTTTGCCATAAACCGTAATTTACCAAACCCTAAAACTATAGGGTTTCATCATATAACCTAAGCATCAACAATAAACACTAAAAGTGAGGGTTTTATATCAGTAGACCTTAAACATCAAAAGATTAGGATTTCATTATATGTTCTAGACTTTATCAACAAAACCTAAGTAGGCTAGGGTCTCATCAAAACATCATCCAACCCTTAACATAAAAAAGACTAGGGTTTTCATACGGAACCCTAAATATTAGGTTTTTACAAAAAATGAACAAAAGGTAGATAAAAGCATAAGGGTAGATTCAATCTAGAGATTAATTACCCTAACAATATAGAATCTTAATGATTCTATAGCAAACCCTAGACATGAAAGTTTTAGTAATATAAAGCAAATTTCAAAGGAAGAATGATCATACCTTCTTATATGAAGAAGATCTGCAACAGAACTTGTAATCTAAAAGATACCTTGAGTTGTTCTTTAACAAACCTTGTAGAGTTTTCTTTGTATAAGACTTTTCTTTTGATGTCTTTGTCTGAGTCTAGCCATAGTCCTTATGTATTTCTGCAAGCTTTCCTACGAAGGATAATATAAAGATAGAATTATATGTATACAATACAAACAAAACTAGATGTATAGAGGATATTAATCATAAAAGAAATAAAAAAAAGGATACTTATCTTTGGAAAATGGTGGGAAGCTCCTTAGCATCAATCTATTCCTTGTGAGGGACTTCCTTAGAAATAACTCAAGAATGTTCTTATAAAACATGTTAGGCTTATGAATACTAGAAATCAAAAGATAGACTAATTCTAGAATCCAAACATAAAAGAAATCCAAAAATAATAATCTATACCAGTGTTGCGGGGGAGCGACCCCCCCCCCCTCGATCCCGCTCCCAATCCATGCTTTGGGTGGGAGCAACTCGGGAGCAGATCGAGAGCGCACTCCCGTTAAAAAAATTTGCGCTCCCTGCCATTTTGCGGAGCGAAGTAGGGAGCGTCGCTCCCGTCGCTTCGGGAGCGATTTTTATAAGTCGGGAGCGGTTAGGGAGAGATCACTCCCGACCGCTCTTGTGTTATAAAAATCACTCCCTGAGCGACGAGAGCGACTGATAGGAGCGATTGGTGCGGGAAAAAAATTTGGCGGATTTTTTTTTTTTCTTTTTTTGATATAAAGTGAGGGAGGGAGGGTTTCATTATCATTGTGATAGTGAGAGTGAGAGTGAGAGTGAGAGAGGAAGTTTGAGAGAGGGTGAGAGTGAGGAGCAAGGAGAGAGTGAGAGAGCAAGAGAAAGCAAAGAGCAAGGGGAGATTGAAGAGCTTGCAAGGGGAGATTGGACACCAAAGAGGTAGGCTCTACAATATTGAATGGAGTGTCTAGCAATTTTTTTTAATGTTTATTAAATTATTCTTAAATATATAAATAATTTTTTCACTATTTCCCATTCCCATTCCCATTCCATTTTTTTTTAAATTTTGTAGATTAAAAACTTCAAATTTGAAACATCATGGTTATATTTCTTGGCATTTTCTTCTTCTTGGTTCCTTTTTTGGTTATTATGGTGCTGAAGAGTAGAAAAAGGAGGGTTTAAATTGAAAATGAAGAAGGGGATGAAGAAGGGGGACATAGTGGATTTGATGAAAACCCTGGTGAGGAGGAGCTAGAGGAGAGTGAACATGAGTCAGCTCAAAAAACTAAACAAGACCAAACCCCATTGTGGAAATATGTTAGTAGGCTTGAAGTAGGGAAAGGGGGTGGAAACACTAAATTTCATTGCCCCCATTGCAACAATAATTACATAGGTTCATACACCTGTGCCAGAAAACACTACTGTGGGAAAATGCCATGGGATGGAGATAAACAAATAGGAATCAAAACTTGTACAGGTGTGTCAGGAGCAGATAGAGCCAAATACATAAGGGAAGAGGAGGAAGCCCAATACAAATCTAAAAAATCAAAGGGTTTCTTTGAACCAAGCTCATAATCACATGCACAAAGAACTCCTTCAGGATCCTCCCAAGGCAGTGGATATGGAGGCACAGGGTCACCAAGTTTAAGGCGTAGAACCATATCAGATCCCACTCCCAATCTGTGCTCTTGGTGGGAGCGAATTGGGAGTAGGTCGAGAGCGCGCTCCCGTTAAAAAAATTTGCGCTCCCTGCCATTTGTGGAGCGAAGCAGGGAGCATTGCTTCAGGAGCAATTTTTATAACCCGGGAGTGGTTAGGGAGAGATCGAGCCCGACCGCTCCCGTGTTATAAAAATCGTTCCCGGAGCGATGAGAGCGATCAACAGGAGCGATTGGCGCGACAAAAAAAATTCGGCGGAATTTTTTTTTTGGTTTTTTTGATATAAAGTGAGGGAGGGAGGGTTTCATTATCATTGTGAGAGTGAGAGTGAGGGTGAGAGTGAGAGGGAGATTGAGAGAGGGTGAGAGTGAGGAGCAAGGAGAGAGTGAGAGAGAGCAAGGAGAGAATGAGGAGCAAGAGAGAGAGAGCAAGAGAGAGCAATGAGCAAGAGAGTGAGAGAGCAAGAGAAAGCAAGGAGCAAGGGGAGATTGAAGAGCTTGCAAGGGGAGATTGGATGCCAAAGAGGTAGGCTCTATAATATTGAATAGAGTGTCTAGCAATTTTTTTTTTAATGTTTATTAAATTATTCCTAAATATATAAATAAAATTTTCATTATTTCCCATTCCCATTCCCATTCCATTTTTTTAAACTTTGTAGATTCAAAACTTCAAATTTCAAACATCATGGTTATATTTCTTGGCATTTTCTTCTTCTTGGTTCTTTTTGTGGTTATTATGGTGCTGGAGAGTAGAAAAAGGAGGGTTTAAATTGAAAATGAAGAAGGGGATGAAGAAGGGGGACATAGTGGATTTGATGAAAACCCCAGTGAGGAGGAGCTGGAGGAGAGTGAACATGAGTCAGCTCAAAAAACTAAATAAGACCAAACCCCATTGTGGAAATATGTTAACAGGCCTGAAGCAGGGAAAGGGGGTGGAACCACTAAATTTCATTGCCCCCATTGCAACAATAATTACACAGGTTCATACACACGTGCCAGAAAACACCTCTGCGGGAAAATGACATGGGATGGAGATAAACAAATAGGAATCAAAACGTGTACAGGTGTGTTAACGACAAATAGAGCTAAATAAATAAGGAAAGAGGAGGAAGCCCAATACAAATCTAAAAAGTCAAAGGGTTTCTTTGAACGAAGCTCACAATCACATGCAGAAAGGACTCCTTCAGGATCCTCCCAAGGCAGTGGATATGGAGGCACAGGGTCACCAAGTTTAAGGCGTAGAACCATATCAAATTTCCTTGATGAAGGGTGTAGGAATGATGTGGATTCAAAAGTTTACAGGTTTCTCTATGCATGTGGGATACCATTCAATGTTCTTCGCTCACGTTATTGGCACGAAATGGTTTATGCCGTAAATGATGCCCTAAAGGATACAAGAGCCATGGGTATGACAAGGCAGGGACTGTTGGACTTGATCATGAAAAAGCAAAAATATCACATTCTTTGAATAAAATGACAAGTTCTTGGATTGACCATGGGGTGTCCATTGTATCTGATGGATGGACAAATGTAAAAGGCAAGTCATTGATAAATGTTCTTGCTGTGTCTGTTAGTGGTGTCATCTTTCTTTCAGCATATGATTACTCAGACAAGTTCAAGACCGCCATCAACATTGCAGAACCATTACTTGAAACAATTGACCGTATTGGGCCATGCAATGTCATCCAAGTCATCACTGATAATGCTCCTAATTGTAAGGTAGCGGGAGCAATTATTGAGGATAAATATCCCAACATATTTTGGTCTGGGTGTTTGGTTCACATAATGAACCTTTTGATGCATGATATTGTTAAGAACAAAAACGAACAATACAAATGGATTGGTGATTTGTACAAGAAAGGCAAAGAAGTGATAAAATTTATTACAAATCATAGCAATACCCGTGGCCTTTTTCACAGTCACTCAAGATTGGAGTTGTTGAAGATTGCGACGACTAGATTTGATAGCTATTACCTCACCTTCAGGCACCTTTGAAGGTAAGAGAGTCATTGGCTAGCATGGTATCAAGTCCGCATTGACAGGTATTAAAGGAAAGGGCTACAAATGCAGCTGACAGGCAAGGTTTTGAACAAGTGGAGGAGGCCACTCTTGATGGTATGTTTTGGGCATGTGTGAGGCAAGTATTGGATTTCACCAAGCTCATTTATCACATGATTTGGTTTGCAGATACAGATAAACCAATGATTGGCGAGGTGTATGAGCAGATGGATATCATGTTGGGGCAAATAAAAGATATTGTTCATAACAATGATCCCAACTTGTACAAACTGATTCACGATTGTGTGTGTGTACGGTGGGATAAACTTAAAGTTCCACTACATTTCTTGGCATATATCCTTATGCCAAAATACTATTTTACATCTTGGTTGGGCCAACCTGCACTAGGGGGTGGGGTTAGGGCCTGTTGTCGCGTAGATTGACGCGACAACGCTCAGATCAGGGGCTGTCACTCTGATCCCCGATCTCTCCGTTTAAGCCTGTCTCCCACGGCTAAGGGGGGTGGACCCTGAACAAGGAAGGACGACCAACTGCGAACCAGTTGGTTTGGGAGACACGGGAGGACAAAGCACTTGATAGATTTTATTTAATTTAACGGACCAGTGCCTTGTGGAGTTAATGTTTGAACGATTGACAACCAGATGCTGCAAAGATGTAAAATGTGCACAGTAATAACTTTGAAAGATATCCAGTAAATTCACGATCTTTACGACGATGATTTGACAATCTAAAAATAAGCGTCAAAAGATGCACATTCATGCCAGATAAACATTCATCTCGAAAATCTTTCTATAAAAAAAAAAAAAAAATTTATGGCTTTTTTGACAAATTTTAAAACAATCTAAAACCCTAAAAGGAAATTTTTTTTTTTATGATTATTCACTTTATAATTTTTATGATTTTCT
>APFE031000242.1:112263-136906 GCA_000404065.3 Pinus taeda
AGGGCCAAACCCCATATAGATGAAGAGGTATCTATAGGATATTTGGAAGCATTAGAAAAGTTGATACCTGACAGGGAGGAATGTGCTAGTGTGCGTCTTGAAATGGGCAGATACTTCAGTTGCACTGGTTTGTTTGGTACCTTTCATGCAATGGAAGATAGAGACAGACTTGATGCTCTCACATGGTGGGAATCATATAGCAGCCATGGACTTTTGCCAAAATCGGCAAAAAAGGTTCTCTCACAGGTTGTAAATACTTCTTCTACAGAGAGGTGTTGGAGCACCTACAGCTTCATACATAATGTGAAAAGAAATAGACTCAATGCAAACCGGGCAGAAAGCTTGGTTTATGTGCACTACAACTTGAGGTTGTTGAGTCATTATTGTGATGGGCTTATGAGGATCCAACATATAAAATTTGGGACAACCACCCAGAGGATGATAATTTGGAGGATGGCACTATACATCTTGAAGAACTGGAAGTGGAACTTATAAGAGAGGAAGATGAAGCAACAACCATGCCACCTCCACCATCCAGTAGTAGTGCTCGAGTTTCGAGTCTTGTTCCTTTGCTGTCGCCGCCTCCATCTACACCCTCATGTGGAGGGCATGTGCCTTATGGTTCTGGTCGTCGGTTTATGCAGGAGAGTCCTAGAAGACCACCACGACTTGCTCATACATTAGACACTTCTCGTGGCAATGGCCACATGTAGTAGTAGATAATAGATTTATAGTTTACTTGTCTTTTCTAGTTTCTATTAGTTTTCATAACTGTTGAGTCTTGAGTCTTGACTCTTTCATATCATAATGATATTTTTTGTAAACAATATATGACTGTGACAATTTAAGTTTGAAGTTGGCAATTATAAATCATTGGTAATGATTTTGAATTATGAATATGACGCTTCGTGAAAGTTGTTACATTTCATTTCATAATTCATTTTATAACATTTCATTTCATGTTAGATATTATTTCTTGTAATTGTTAAACTTAGCTTTCAAGTACAACTTTGGTGATCAATGATGATAAATGTTATATATTGAATTTTCAATTTTGAAAGCTTGAAGTTGAAACTTTAAGATTGATGAATCATGAATCATGATTCACGACTACGAGACCTCATATGTTGTATGTTACTAACTTGTGGACGTGGTTGATGAAGAATCAAGATTATAACTTCTAGATGATTGATGTTATACAGTTATATGGTTGATGGTTCAATGATCAATCTATGTCTTTTTATGTTTTTTATATCTAATTCATCATTCTACATGTTTTTGTTGACATATTATGAAAATATAAAAAATATATATATTATATAAAAATTGCTGCGGGATTTGCTCCCAAACTGGGAGCTTTTGAAAATGTCGCTCCTGCTCCTGTTTTCGCTGCCGCTCCCCACTTTCGCTCCCGCTCCCAAGTAACATTGATCTATACTATATGAGGATATGTAAGGGATAACATCTCTAGAGAGTCGGAGACATAATGATATAGATCTTTGGCTTTGGATTCTTCAATGTTGTTTTTCTTGGGTGGAGCTTCATTTGCAACTGTAGCATGTTCTCTTTCTCTCTTCTTATTTTTAGGATTTTCAAGACATTGATTCTTGTAGTGTCCCATCTTATGACAATGAAAAAACTGTATTTTGGATAGATCAATCTTCTTCTTTGGTCCCTTAAACTTCTTGTGTCCTCCCTTTTTCTTGTGGTGAGTAGAATAAGCATTAGATGTGTTGTTTTCTTTGTTGAAAATTCTATAGGGAAATAGTTAGAATGATTTCTCTTTCTATGATAACTGCTTGTGATGTATTTTTACTTTTTATTACTTATTAGCTTCTTCAATTATTATTATGTTCATATACCATCAAACAACTACGAAAACAAGAACAATAGTACACAAGAAGATAGAATCTGGGCTGCAAGCTAGGGCCAAAACCTATCCACTTGAGAGGAAAACCCGCAAATCTGATCTCTTCTTATAGATTCTTCAATTGACGAATTCCAAGACCTCTAGACCAAGACCAATACCCTCCAAGACCAAATCCAGCCTTTCCTGATGATGTGCTTCCTTTGTCCAAGTCAAACCTGATCATATCTCTTCCAGCAACACAACTTCGATCCCTAGCTTCAGAATTTTGGCCTCTACTATAGGTCTGGAATTTTCGCCCCCCTAAAACTGCTATTGCATCCACACTTGTGTTGAGAAATCCATGCAAGTAGATTAGGGTTTGATTTCTCTTTCTTGATAATTACTTGTGAGTTATGTTGGCTTCTTTTACTTCTTTATTATCTTATCTTTCATCAAGCAATTACCATATTATGTGTGTATGAAGATCACAAAAACACAAGACACAAGATGTAGGCTCTGTGCCAGGGCAAAACCCCCCTCGAGGGGAAAACCCAGTGAAAAATTATCTTCTTTCAATATTTTTCTTTGAGACTCTTCAACCTAGACATAGACCAAACCAAGTCAGCCCTTCCAGATCTTCAACCCCTTTGCAACAACACTTCCACCCCAACAACTTCGACTATGCAACAACTTATGACATCATGCAACAACTGGCAGCAACAACACTTCGAGAGAGAGTAGCATGCAAACTAGGGCATGAAAGAGAGAGAGAGTAGCACCAAAACTTCGATTTCTTCCTATTCTTCCTCCTTGACCAAACTCGCACTCCTTTTAGACTCTTCCTTCAACTTTGCACTTTTTCCCAGCTTCCAGATTGAACTATGTGTGAGAGAGTGAGATGCTCCAAATGAATTCGATCTCCTTCTATTTATAGGCTTTAGGTGAGGTTGAATTGGTGCCCCTTAGGCCGACTTGGTGTGGAGGTTACATAAATCAAAATTTACTCAGTAATAAACCTTTTTACATGATTCCAAAGCCCGAGAAGGGTCTCTTTAATTGTACAATGAATCTATTGTCTCAATATTAATCCTAGGAGTCCACAATGGGGACTTTGACTAATATAATGACGACCCAAGCATGAAACTCATGCTTTAATAAGTCATTAATACAATAATAAAAAATTTCTCTTTATTCTTTTGACAAGCACATTATATAATGACTCAAAGACATTTATGAAGACCAAACCTAGTTACATTTTTCAACACTCCTTAACTAGGGAGGTATTCATAATATACAAATATAATGGAAGATCTCAAACTATATGAACAATGAAGAGTTTAGGCACCGCAATTCCATGGACTAGATTCTTGACTAGGGCAACCTATCCATTGGTCTCTCAACAATTTAGGCACCGCAATGCCACAGACTAGATTCCTGACCAGGGAAATGTATCCAAGTGGGACTAAGGTGGACTCAAGCTTTCAGCCTCTCTAGGTACCATCAACCTTACTTGCTAACCACCAACCCAAGGACCTAGGCACGTATACAAGGTCGGACCTCTACGACCAATGCCACCCTCCCTACTTTGGGACCTAGACATCAACACAGAGTGCCGACCAATTGTCCTCCTAGGCAATGCTTCACTTGCAAAGCCTCGCCAGATCTCTCTCGATCAAACTGATCGGTAATCAACATGCTATCAAAACTTTGAGAGATTTACCTGTACAAAGTTCAAACACAACCGCAACTAGTAATACGCTTTCAAATGTACATAATCAAATACAAACCTCCAGGGCCTTTTATACAACTTGATGTTGCTTCTCAACTTTCCATAGTAGGACTTAGAGCTTTCCCAATAAATCTTGACAGAAGATTCCTCAATCATGCAGCTTCCTTTCCTACTTCTCATGCAGCAACATATTTCATAAATTGATCCGACCTTTCTTATCTTAGCAGCCTTTCAAAATACGTTCTCCAATTTTCTTCTCTCGCTCATGGGCTTCACTAAAACTTACGGTTGTTAGCCCTGGTCTAGTGCATGACACATGAAGTAGAGAACCATATCTGTCACTCCCTCTCAATTAGAGAGGATCTAATCATTCTTGTATAAGAAGTATTCTCAACCATCCTCTTATCCTAGCGAGATTCCTTTCATCCGTGCTCCTTCTCAATCTAGGGAGATTTATTTCATTCAAGCTCCCTCTTAACCTAGGCAGTTCTACTTCTTCTTTACGATATCAGAGAATCTTTCGTGGCTTTCATCTTTATCATTAGAGTTATCATTACCATCACCATTCGCATCATGCTTATCACATCAACTTTTCTTTACGAACATCTTCACTATCTTGAAGATCACGTACCTACACAACTTAGGTAGAAAGTACAACCAAATCTATATAAGCATGAAGTTAACCATATCAAAATCAGAAAAGCATTCAGCTTTATATATGTCAGATGCCCAAACTTACAAACAAGAGACATATTCTTTAACATCTTGCTAGGGACTTTATAATAAACCCTAGACTACTTCATCATAACAACTTTCATTACATCTAGGGTTTCAATGTTTCTTCCAAAGGTATGACATACCCTACTACAACATATAACAAACCCTAGAAACAATTCAAGCAAATATAGATCTACAAAGTATCTAACAATTTTTAGAATTCATATGTTAGAATTCCCACTAGGGTTTCATACAAACCTTAGATTTCATACATGAGATTTGACAATCAAAACCAATAACAACTCAATCAATAACTTGACTAGCTTCCACTAGGGTTTGTTGCAAAACCTAGATTTTCTCAAACAATTAAACATCAACCATAACTAAGACTCAGATTACAACAATCTTACATAAATCTCAAATTATTACATTGACATCATATACCAGAGATTTTACTTTTACTAAGGTTTAATTTCAAAACCTTAGAATGCACAAATACTATCATCCTAGAGAAACAAACTTTGACTAGGGCTTAGTTCCAAACCCTAGGATCCATGACCATCGACAAACATGTCAACTCATACATTTAGGACTTCATCATCATGCATAGGAGTTTCATATTATGTGTTAGTCAAACCCAACTTCACAAATATCAATAAGTGTTAGACATATAACAAACTTGATTAGACCAGAGTTTGATCGAACAAACACACACATCCCAAAGAAATCATTTCTAAGATATTACAAGGGCCTTGCTTACACAATCCACCAAACCCTAATGAGCTAGGGTTTCAATATAAGGACATATAAAACCTTAAATTACCAATACTTCAAAGGTTTGGGGTTTTAGACATTATTATTCAACCCTAACAAGTTAGGGTTTCCATAATCATACCAAAACCCCAAATAAGACATCATCAAAGCATCAAGCAGTTTGTTTAGAGTTCTTCAAAACATCAAATATTTTTTTCAATAACCTTAAGCGATTAGGGTTTCACACATTATCATTAGCATACCCTTAAGTTAGGGTTTTCCAGAGAACCTTTATAGGGTTCTATGAGAACAATTAAGGATGTGAGGAGGGTAGATTTATGTAATGATGAATCACCCTGTCAAGAATCGTTGAGATTCAAGGAAGCTAGACAAAAAGATGTTAGTAATACAAATTTCAAAATAAGATGAACGTACTTTTTATATTAAGAGAATTTTATAAGGTGTATATTCCAAGCATACCTGGAGATGTTCCTTGACAAACCTTGTAAGGGTTCCTTGTAGTGTTCTCTTTTATTAAGCCATGATATTTTATACCTGTAATACATACTTTCAAGAAAAACATGTGATACCAAGAACATGATTCAATTTCTCAAGTTAGATCTTCTATGTAACCATGGAGGATGGAATCCTATGATATTGAAACTCACGTTATTCCTTTAATTAATGTTAGGACTTTTACTTGACATCCTAGATTACTTTTGAACCCTAGAAGATAAGGATTAATGTTCTATTATGAGACTTTCATATGTTATCTAGGGATTGCAATATTTATCCCAGACTAGCTATAAACAAGGATTGTATGAACCATTTAAGACTAGATGTATTGAAAATCTAAAATCTTATGAGAATATGTACCTTGTGTTTACATACCTCTGATTTGATAGACAATACTTACTTGATTTCCTTGAGATGATACCTCAGGCTATCAATTTAGATCCTCAAGGCTTGAATTCCTATAGGACAGCCTTTGATCCATTTTCTAGCTTCAACGATGTTGATCTTAGGCCTCTAACAACATTGCCTTTGTTGTCACCCAATTCCACTACATGAGAAGATGGCTCCTTTGATAGTGTATGAAGTTGTTTACTTTCTCTTGTCATGTGTCTTGATGCTCCATTATCAATGATCTATGCATTGTCATCACTAAGAGAACTTGTAAGAGCAACCAAGAACCCTTGACTTTTGACCTTGTTGTATAAGTAGTGGATATCCTTCTTGATTTAGCTTCTAGCAGTGTTGATACCCATTCTCATATAGTTTATCAAAGAGAGAGAATCCATGTCCATTCCTTTTGATCCAACAAAGTGATCTTCAACCTTTCTTGACCTTAGCTCTAATACGATGTTGAGAAATCAATGCAAATAGATTAGGGTTTGATTTCTCTTTTGTGATAATTACTTGTGAGTTATGTTGGCTTCTTTTACTTCTTTATTATCTTATCTTTCATCAAGCAATAACCATATTATGTGTGTATGAAGACCACAAAAACACAAGACACAAGATGTAGGCACTATATCAGGGCAAAACACCCCTTGAGGGGAAAACCTAGTAAAAAATTCTCTTCTTTCAATAGTTTTCTTTGAGACTTTTCAACCTAGACATAGACCAAACCATCCATCCACACCAAGTCAGCCCTTCCAGATCTTGGACCCCTTTGCAGCAACACTTCCACCCCAATGACTTCGACTATGCAGCAACTTATGGCATCAGGAAGCAACTGGCAGCAACAAAACTTGGACGACTTCGATCTCCCAAACTAGGGCACAAAAGAGAGAGAGTAGCACCAAAACTTCGATTTCTTCCTTCTCTTCTTCCTTGACTAAACTCACACTCCTTTTAGACTCTTCCTTCAACTTCACACCTTTTCCCAGCTTCCAGCTTCTAGATATCGAACTATGTGTGAGAGAGCGAGATGCTCCAAATGAATTCGATCTCCTTTTATTTATAGGCTTCAGGTGAGGTCGAATTGGTGTCCCTTAGGCAGACTTGATCTCTTTTGGGCTAACTTGGTGTGGAGGTTACATAAATCATATTTTACTCAATAATAAACCTTTTTACATGATTCCAAAGTGCAAGAAGGGTCTCTTTAATTGTACAATGACTCTATTAACTCAATATTAATCCTAGGAGTCCACAATGGGGACTCTGACTAATATAATGACGACCCAAGCATGAAACCCATGCTTTGACAAGTACATTACATAATGACTCAAATACATTTATGAAAACTAAACCTAGTTACATTCTTCAACAATGTGTGAGAGAAATTAACCTCCCAACAACTTCACTTGACTTGATTCCTTGTTTAGGGCTAGAAGGTGACCTAATAGATCCTTCTTCCAACAAATTTGATCCTCTTCTAGCAGATAGAGAATTTTGACCTTGAAGCAACAAACCCTAGCTTCACTTCTTCGCGCATGTGAGAGAGAGTTAGCCCAAAAACAATCTTTCTTCGTCCTCTTCGTTTTTCGCTAGTCTTCTTGCTCTTCTCCTTCACTTTAATGAGTGTGATGAATATATCTCAAGGAGATCGAGTTCCTTCCTTTGTATAGGCTTCTCAAGGTGGGCGTGGCTCCTCAAAATAGGCCGACTTTCCAGTTGCCAGGGCGACTTGGTCTTGAAGGGTATTTTGACACTTTTAATGACAAAAATATTTTTCTTTATAAGTTACAATGTGCCCGATGGGGCCTTCAACTTATGACAATGACTCTTTTGACTTCTTGACATATGACAAACCCTTGAAGCACTCAATGGGTGTTTGACATCTAAAATAAAAGACCTTGAACATGAAACCTATGCTCCAAAAATAACAATAATAATTTTTCTTTCATTTAACAAAATACAAGAATCAAAAGTACATTTCATATTTATGAAGACCGAACCTAGTTACACATTTTTCAACACTCTTCATCTTCCTCCTTATCATTTTCTAATGAGATGCGATCTTATTCTTGACCATAAGCATTCTGCATTTCTTCAAAGGATGGTGTTTCTTTCCAACTGCTAATTCCTGATGCAAAGACACTCTATGATTTTGGTAGACCCAGAAGTGCTACAATCACAAGTTCTTTATTTGGTATGATTTCATCAATGACTTGGAGCTCATCTCTTATTCGGGAAATTATTACAAAATAAGGAGACACAATGTCATCTTTTGTCATCTTCACTCTTCTTAGTTCATTCTTGAGACTAGCTACTTGTCCAATGTTCTTGATGGTGAATAGTTTGGAGAGAGCATCATACATTCCTTTTGTAGTATCTATATTGGATATTGGGAATGAAGTTATCCTTAATTCCATCTACAATTAAATTCATGGCCAGGATATCAGTTTCCTTGTATTTTTCGTTTCCTGCATCATCTGTAGGTTCTTTAACCTTTCCAAGTAAAAAATCCAATACTTTGAGCTTTGCGAGGATGATGTCTATCCTCTTCTTCCATGCTCTATAGTTGGTGGCTCCTTCTAGTTTATTTTCTGACTTCATTGAAGTTGCCATAAATTTTCTAGATGTAGATTCTTCCCTTTAATAAGCCTTCTTCTTATGATCTTGTCTTGAAACCTTTCATTTGGTTCTTCCTTCTTTAAATAGATTTTCAGGCTTTCTTTTTCCTTCCCTTCCTTTACCTTAGCTTTGAAACCATGTTAGAAAATCATAATGGTAGAAAGATTTTCTTATGTTGACAATTACTTGTGATACTCTTGTATTCTTATTAGATTTTTTTATGCTCTTCTTTTATCTTCTTCTCGTCAAGGAATCATCAAATCAAAAGCACTAAGATCAATAACACCAGATATAGGTGCACTTAGCCAGGGAAAATCCCCTATGAAGGGGAAAACCTAGTGAAACTTTTTCACTAATAGATTCAATTCAAACTGAGACAATTTAAGACCTTAGACCTAGACAAAGAATCTCCTTTTATCCAGCAACTCAGTCTCCAAACTTCGATGGTCAACCTCTAGCCAAATTGCTTGAATCCTGCTACAACCCAGATTTTGGCCCTTCTAGCTTCAAAATTTCGGCCCTACCATAGACCTATAACTTCGGCTCTCTTGCAACAGTCCAGAGACTCACACGTGTGGCAGAAGAGAGAGAATTTCGACTTGCTTTTGCTTGACAAGTGTCTCCTTTGCTAAGATTTTCTCCTCCTCCTTTAGGCATTCCGCTCTTCTTTCTTTCTCCTGGAATTGCAGATTGAACTTTCTTGTTTGGTGTCCCAAAAGAGGTCGAGTAGCTGTCAATATATAGTGGTTTGACAGTCCTATTGAGGTCGACTTGTCTTCTTTGAGGCCGACTTGGTGGAGGAGGCACAAATGACTCTTTTGACACAAAAATAATTTTCTTTCTTGATATACAAAGCCCAAGAAGGGTCTATTACATGATGACAATGACTAGGACTCAAGACATAAACCCTAGAAGCCTACAATGGAGGCTTTGACCTAAAAAATAAAATAATAAAGCATGAAACCCTTGATAATAAATAATTTTTCTTTTATAAATTTCTTTTGACAATTACATTACATCATGACTCATATACAATGATGAAGACTGACTCTAGTTAACCTTCTTCAACATTCATAATTGTTGTTGTACTCATTTCAATATATCTTATGTAACAAACGAGAAAAGAAAAGAAAAAGTTATTATTATTAAAACATGGGTTTTGTGCTCTTTATTGATGGTCTTCTAGGTAAAAGTATGTTCTTCATTACTTCTAGGGTTTGTTAGGTCTTAGGATTTATTGTCATGAGTCAAGGGAGACAACATCATGTTTATAGGACCCTTCCGGGTAAAATGTATTTATAAAAAGAATTTATTTCGAGTCTAGAAAGTCCTGTAATTTCTTAAAGTACAAGTCAGCCCTCAAAACATCTAGTCGGCCTAAAGGAGGGGATTTGACCCCTTGAGAAGGCTATATAAAGGAGTAGTTTGACTTCAATCAAGAAAATTCGATCATCAAAATCAGAAGTTTCTACCGAAGGTAGAAAATTGTTAAAAATCTGAAAATTCTATGCAAAAATTAAAATTTTTTGTATAGAAGCTTGAAAGTTCTATGCAGAAAACTAAATGCACTTTGCAGAAAAATGAATGGAACTAAATGTACTTTGCAGAAAGCTTACTATACTTTGTAGAAAACTGAATGTTTTATGTTGTTACAATTACTTAGAATGTAGATTTCTTCTTCAAAACTTTTCATATCAACAATTGTAGATAGAACATAAACTTAAAGATCATATGAAGACAACCAAGCACAAATATAAGGCACTAAGAGTTCGGTCCAATGGCTAGGGAAAAACACACAAGGGGAAATCCCAAATGATTCTTCTTGTATTAGATTCCTTAAATTATTCAGCAGAGTAGAAAGAGAGAGAGACAAAATGGGAATGAATAAAGTCACCAACGTCTGATCAACTTGCAACTGAAGTGCTATCGCTCTTTGCTGGAAGATCTCCTTCTCTTGATCAGATCTTGTCCTTCACACTTGCCCCAACTTTTCCATTGCTTGTACTCTTCACTTGCTCTCGTACTTCTCTTGCATACACTCAACACTAGCTCTCCTTATTCATAATGAACATCTTACTCTCAACTCTCACTTGCTATTGCTTAAATAGATGTGAAAGGAGAGGAGTTACAAAATGAATTCATGCCTTGAGCCAATAATAGGAGAATCGAATTCCATGAAGGAGTTACTTGAGGAGAAGTGTAATTCATCCTATGAATAGAGAGAGGTACACTTGTCTTGAGGAGTTACAATTCAAATTAGGGAGAGAGAGAGAGTTACACTTAGACATGAGAGAATATTTGGTGAGAGTTAGAAATCGAATTGAATGAGGGAATTACAAGTGCATTTAATGAGGAGGAGTTACGCTATTTCCATACATTGAATTAGTGAGGGAGAGTTACATTCTCTTAAGCGTGGAGTTACTATTTTAATCAATAGAGAGGTTTGGTTTGCCAAGTAAGAGATTCTCAATTTCATTTACTTACTCCACCAGAGAATTCGTTTTTTTAATCCATTAAAGGTGAATGACTTCAGATTATTTTATAAATAATAGTATCATAATAATAATAATAATAGTAAGGGTTAAAATATTAATTCTTGACTTTTATAATCATGATTGATTTGATTTTAAAGTGGATTCCATATGTCGAGATCATCCTTGATCATTTAGAGATGAATTTCTATTTTTTGAAAATCACCTCCAAATTGAGATGCGACTTACTATATTTGGAAAGTCATATTAAAATTGTTAGAAATGAAATTTTATTATAAGGTGGTTCAAACCAGTGTTGCAAATGTCGCAATTTTTTTGCTCGAACGATTTAATCGCCGATTTTTTCCGCTTTTTTTTTTTTTTTTTTGTTCAAAAATCGTTATTTGACCCATAAAAATCATGGGGGTGTGGACAACGAATTAGAAAAGTGATTTTTGGGTTTTGTTTCCTCATTTTTTTCAGACAAAGAATAAGAGTGAGAGCTAAGGGGGAGGATAACTCATCTACAAACAACGAATTAGAAAAGTGATTTTTGGGTTTTGTTTCCTCATTTTTTTCAGACAAAGAATAAGCTCATCTACAATGGCAAGAGAGGAGAAAAGTGAAGGAATTTAGCATCCCAAGCAAAAAAAATTCAAGTTTGGACCAAGTTTCTTTAGCAAAGCGTGGATTTCAGATATGGGCATTATATTTGACCTTTTTTCTTTTTTTTTTTCTTTGGGTTTCTATCACCTATTTATTTTCCATGATTTTTGTTTGGATTTGATTGTGTTTTTTTCCATTTTTGTTGCTTATAGTGGAGAGGGTTTATTTTGGTAAAAAACGCAAAAACTTGATTGTTAGATTTATTTGTTTAATTTCTTCTTGTGCCCTAGTTTTTTCATCATTTTTTCTTGGGTTTGAATGTGTATTTTTTCCCATTGTGTTGAGTTGAGGGTGTCTTTTTTTGTTGTAAAAAATTAATATGTTGTATGTAAATAATTTTACTTTTTTAACTTGCAATTTATCTTGTGCCTTAGGTTCAACTTCAAACTTCATCTTACATTAAAACTCAAGTGTTCAAAAAAGTTACAAACATGCCAAGGAAATTGGACCTTCTGTGGGAATTTGGTGATGGAAGGTTTGACAGATCAAATTTGACTTGCAATTTATGTGGGCATCATATGACAGAGGGGGTATACAGATTGAAGTATCATCTTACAAATGTTCTTGGACATGAGGTAGGGCCTTGCACAAACACAAATCCAGAAATCATTCGAAGAGCCCTTAGATCATTGGAATAAATAAAGCAAACCAAATTATCCAAGTTAACTGTGAATAGTCAACTATCAGTGAGTAGAGTGTTAAGACTGGGAAGTGAACATAAGCGTGGTACTGGTTCTACTTCACCATCAACATCTATAGCCAACCCTATAGCTACCTCATCATTTTTTGTTCCTAGAACCACACCTAGTTCACAACCATCTATCTTTTCAGTTATTAAAAGAAGGGAGAAAGAAGACACTGACAAGTTGTTGGGCAAGTTTCTTCTTTGGAGTGATATTCTTTTTAGCGTTGTAAGGAACAATCCATTTTTCCAGCTTGCGGTGATGCTATTGCTATTGTTGGCCTAGAGTACATAGTCCCTTCTTAGGATGACTTTAGAGGGCACATTCTTCAAAATGAAAAGGTTGACTGCACTAAGAGATTGGAGGAGTTTAGGGCATCATTGGCACACACATGATGCACTGTGATGTCAGATGGTTGGACTGATAAAAAAGGTAGAAGTCTTATTAACTTCTTGGTTAATTGTCCCAAGGGGACAATGTTTATGAAATCTGTTGATGCATTTGCACATACCAAAGATGCACATTGATTATGTGAGTTGTTGGATGTGTTCATTCAGGAGGTGGGTCCACATTATGTTGTCCAAGTCATAATAGACGATACTGCAAATTATGTTGTTGTTGGCAAGATGCTTATGGAGAGACATCCTACTTTATTTTGGACACCTTGTGCTGCACACTACATTGATTTGATGTTGGAGGACATAAGAAAAATTCCTTTTGTCAAAGATATTGTTGAGTCATAAAAAAGGATTACAAAATTTATATATAATCATGCCTCTGTCTTTCATTTGATGAGAACATTCATCAACAACAAGGAGTTGGTGCGTCCTGTCATTACACGGTTTGCCACCAGTTTCATATCTTTTCAATGCCTCTTGAATTCTATGTGAGATGTGAAGAGAATGCTTCTTTTAGAGGAGTGGTGTGCTTTGACATTTAGTTGCAAACCAGAGGGAGAGGCCATATGCAGGTTAGTTTCATACCACGAAAGCTTCTAGGCGAGAGTGCAGGAGGTGTGTAGCATTACTGAACCTTTGGTAAAGGTTCTTTGATTGGTTGATGGAGACAAACCCATAATGAACTATTTGTAGAAATCTCCAAATAAATGGAGATATACAGGATGGCAGGTGGCACATTCAGCTTTGACATGGTTGTTGTGGATAGGAAGATTAAAATGCCAAGTAAGGTTTAGTTTGTTTCAAATTTCATTGTCTCTTCAAGTTTATACTTTGCTTCAACTTTTAGATTTCATTTTTTTCTTATGTTTATCTTATTTATTGTAGATGCATGGTGGAGAAGCTATGGTGGCAAAGTACCCAATCTCCGAAGGCTTGCCATTCGAGTGCTTAGCAAAACATGTAGCTCCTCGGAATGTGAGCATGGCTTAAGTGTATTTGAAAAACTACACACCAAGAAGCGCAATAGGTTAAAATATTCCAAATTTCCAATTAATTTTTTGAATTCATAATTATTATTTTGCTATTTATAATTTATTAATTTATGACCCTTGTATAGGTTGGTGTCCCGACTCCCAACAACTTAATGACATGGTCTACGTCTACTACAATTTTCGATTGTGGGTGATGCAACTTGAGAGGATACCTGATGTGGAGCCAATCTCATTGGATGGGATTAACACTACTGCTGCATAGAGGGTTGAGGCCGAGAGGTCTATCATAGAGTCAACCTCTGATTGGTTAGAGCAGGAGGTAGTAGAGGGGGTAGAGGAGGAGGAGCAACATGAGGAGGAGGTGACACAACCTACGCCTGTCACTAGTAGAGGACATGGTCTACCTCCTATAGCTCTTAGTTCTTCAGCTTCTATAGCACAATAGAGTCCACTGCCAGCGCCAATGCCAATGCCATCTACATCTAGAGGGAACACTGTTGCATTTTCTCGCAAGAGGGGTAGAGGAAATCAATAGTATTAGTTATTTGGTTCATTTCATTGTATATGACATTATGACTCATGATATGAGATACATTTTTATATTTTTTGTTGATATTTTGAGGTTGAGTTGGGACTCAAAACATAGTATTTAGGACATGGTTCACTATTGTGTGTGATGTAGCACTAGAAATGATATTACACATCTTATATATTAGTTCATTTTTCATATTTATGTGTCAATGCATTTATTTTATGTTGTGGATACTTTAGATATTAAAAAAATTGAAAAAAATGAATATTTTTGTATTTGCTGATTTTTCGCTGTTTTTTACCGATTTTTCCTGATTTTTTTTTGATTTCGGACCCTCGTCGATTTAATCCTGACTACAATGTTCACAACACTGGTTCAAACAAAATTGAAAGATATGATTTCTTCTAAGAGAAATTCATCCTTGCGGTGCCAAATTTTAATAAGAATCGGGTGCGGAATACACTAAAGGTACAAAATCGGGTGTAGAACAGGCGAAAGGTACAAAGCTAGGTGCAGAATAGGTTGAAGGTACAAAACTGGGTGCGGAACAGGCTGAAAGTACAAAACAAGCCGAAGGCACAGGATAGGCTGAAGGTGCAGAATTGAGGTAATAGACCGAAGGGTCAAAGTAGCTATGCAAATTGCAGGGTTGAGGCTGGCAGGTCGAAGTTGCAGCTACAAGGAAGGACTTGTTGCAAGGATTGAATTGGTACTTGGAGAAGGACTTGGTCTAGGGCTGTGTCTTTGTATTTCATTTGAAGTAGATTCTAAGAAAAGAATAGTTTTTCTGGGTTTTCCCCTTGGAGGGGTTTTTCCCTCACTGAGAGCCTAATTTCTGTTTCCTCTATTATCATTGTTTCGTTCTTGATATTTGTTTGATGAAGAGATCTAACTAAAGAACATAAATCAGAGTAATAAAGTTCACAAACAAATATTAAGGTTAAGGAAAATAAAAACTACAAGTTGGCACTTTACATTTTCCAACATGGTATTAGAGCTAAGGTGAACAAGGAAGGTAACTGCATGCACACTAGAAGGATTTGCTTTTCAAGGGGAAGGGAAAAGTAAACTCTCAAAGCTTGAAGAAAAAGACCACAAGGAAGATTATCTGTTGAAGGGATCTAGTTGGCAGACCTCTTTAAAGAAAGCATCAAGGGACCTTGTTATCACTCATCACTCTTGGAAGCTGCTGTTGGAGGAATCCTAGGGAACATCTTTCAAGGAAGTCTCTTCAATTGTCTTGAAGGGATCAAGAAGGTTGGAGACATCATCAAGAAGAATCTCGTTTATCAAGTATCATATTATTACATCATGTTCGAATCTACAGGTCATATGGGTTCCTTCTGCAAGGAGAGCAATACACTCATTGGAGCATCAAATTATCTAGCATGGAAGGAAAGGATTGACCTGATGCTCACAAAACAAGAAGTAATGGAGTATGTGATGTTTGGGAGGTAGTGCCATGTCTTGACAGGGAGTCAGTTATGACTTCCAGGTGGTTCTACAAGGTCAAACATGCTACAGATGGCATCGTGGAGAAGTTCAAAGCTTAGTTTCTAGAACGGGGGTTCTCATATGTATGGGGAGTTGACTATGACGAGACCTTTGCACCGGTTGCTCGCTATACTTACATTAGAGTAGTGATACCTATAGAAACTGAGATGGGATGGAGGACTCACCAGATGGATGTGAAGACCGCCTTTCTTAATGGTGTTATACAAGAGGAGGTGTACATTGAGTAGCCTAAGGGCTTTGAGTTGCATTGGAGGGAGTCTCATGTGTGTAGGCTGAAGAAATACTTGTAGGGCATGGTACGAGAGGATAGATGCCTACTTGTAGTAGATGGGTTTCCAGAAGAGTGATGCAGATCCAAACCTATACTTCATCTTGGTAGGTGACGATCCACTCATTCTGGTATTGTATGTGGATGACTTGTTTATCACAGGGAAGGACAATGTCATCTAGCGCCGCAAGAGAGATCTTGCTTTAGAGTTTGATATGATTGATATGGGGTTGATGCATTATATTTTGGGGTTGGAGGTTTGGCAGGAGGACGGGCACATCTTTGTGGGCTAGGGAAGGTATGCAGGAGATATCTTGTTAAAATTGGAAACTAGGGCCAAACTCCACGTGGGTCATCTTATTCATGGCTGATAATATTTTTATTAGACTCCTCTCATCGAGAGGTGTAGGATTGATCTAAAGATCATCCGATTCCGATAAGTATTTATGGAGATATGAATTTATTTTGATTATGGAATAATTATCAAGTCGATCAACAACTCATGTAGGCTCATAAGCCCAACAGTCACATCTATTCAAACATCAATAGTTGTGTATAAATAGAAAAGGTCTTTTCCTCATTTGAACTGACTCATCTCATCACATCTTTTTCTCTCTCCTGTGCAGAAAAGAGGCTCTTCTCTATTGTGTAGAAAAGAGACTCTCTCTCACACATGTGGAAGGAAGGATGCAGTTTTAGGGCTGTAACTGCAGAACCAAAGTTTGACCAGTGTTGACCAGAAGACTCCCTCCTCAGAACTGCGCTGTAGGTCCATCTGGATCTCTTCTGAAGGCCACATTTTTTGGTGGTGGAATCAAGCCGATCCGACGGTTGGTTTGCGAGATATTGACTGCCCTAGTTTTGATGATGAAGCTGCTAATGCTAATGCTGCTGATCTAGGGTTTGCTACTACTGATATAAATTAGATTCTCTTTGTACTATTTCTCTCTGCTGAATTATTGAAGATAAAAGAAGATTTGATCAAAGGGTTTCCCCACATTGTGGGGTTTGTCCCTGGCTAGCCGCCACATCTTGTGTCTCTTGTCTTGGCTTGTTTTCTGTCGATCATTTAATGTTATATCTGCACTTTACTTTATATACATGTGATTGCTAATCTGTGGATAATAATAAGAAAGATAAGTAAACTGCTATAAGCATAGAACATACCATAAATTAACATGGTATCAGAGCCAAGGTGAAGACAAAGCCCAAGCAAGAGCAAGAACAATCACCGAAGAGAAGATTGGCAAGGCTATGCTAAAAGAACTATGGGGTCCTCATCACTCTTTCCTTCCGAAGACATGCTCGGTGAGAACGCTGACTATCAGGGATGGAATATGTCTATCGATCTAACCTTAGAAGATCAAGGAGTATTGGACCATGTGCGAGGCAATACTGTTGAGCCTCCATCAAATGCAATCGCTGCTGCCAAGAATAAATGGAATATTGGTGAAGTCAAAACAAAGAAGATCATCCAAGACTCTATCGACAAGCGCTTGGTGGCCTACATCTCCAACCTGACCATCTCCAAGGAGATGTACGATAGACTGGTGAGTTTATTTAAAGTTAATGATGCAAATCAAGTTTTGTTTCTGAGAAATAAGTTGAAGGAAATTAAGAAGGGCAAAGATGAGAGCATGCAAGCATATTTCTTAAGAATCACCGAGATTAGGAATGATCTCCTACCTATTGTGGAGACTATTACTAATAGGGAAATGGCACTCACGACTCCTGGAGGATTACCATTTGAATGGTATGTGTTCAAAACTACTCTTCTGAACAATAATGTAATTCTTGGTTTCGAGGAATTATTGGCTAGATGCATTCAAGAAGCAACAAGGGTTGAAGAGTAAGAAATGCCCATGCCTAAAGGTCCTCCTGCTACCTTTTCTTCTCATGCTAAGAAAAGAAATAATTCTGGGACTAAAAAAAAAGAAAGGCTAGACCTAAGGGTCGAAGAAAAAGACGATGTTACATTTGTGATAAAGTAGGTCACTATGTGAGGGAGTGCCCTGATAGAAAGGACTCACACTGGGACGATGATCAAAATCCCTCTCATGAATATCAAAGGAATGACAAATCTAATAACAGAGGTAAAAGGAGTGCTGGAAGTCAAGGAAGAGGACGATCATTCAAGAAAGCTAGAAATTCTAGGTATGAATCCAACATTGTTGAAAATAAGCAGGATGAATATTATCTACCAGCTGCTCTATCTACCTCTACTCCTTTGGACTCAATGGGAATTTGGCTCATTGATAGTGGTGCCTCAAGGCTCTTCACTGGTTACAAAGAAGTTCTCCATAATCTAATAGAGAAGGAAACTAACTTAGAAATTGTTCTTGGAGATAATATGAAATATCCCGTGAAAGGTGTAGGCTATGTCTCTCTTAAATTGAATCGAGGTAATACGGTCCACTTACAGGATGTATTATATGTACCTGACCTCAAAAAGAACCTGGTGTCCATCTTAGTAATGGAAGACAAAGGCTACAAGGTGACCTTCAACAATGGAAAGGTACGTGTATGGAAAAATAATGTTAAAGATGCCTTTACTCTTGGGTTTCGTGTTGATTAATTATATCAGGTTGGTGGAAGTATGTTAGGTGTCATGTCTTATGACACATCTCTTTAGTCCGAACTTTGGCATTGGAGGTTTGCCCACCTTCATTATAAAGCTCTACCCGATGTAAGACAAATGGTGACAGGGATGCCCGAATTCCGAGTAGAGAAAGAAGGTGTATGTCTAGGATGTGCCGAAGGAAATCTCAAAAGGGGACCATTCCCCTCAAACCAAAGAAAGACCTCCGATATATTACAGTTGGTTCACTTAGGCATATTTGAGGCTGGCATTAAGAGGGAGAACACTACACCATATACTCCTGAGCAGAATAGTGTGGCAGAAAGGAAGAATCGTACGATTGTGGAAGCTGTCCGTGCCATGCTCCATGATCAAAGACTTCCGAAGTTTATATGGGCAAATGATGTAACAATGCCTGATGTGGAGGAACCCATGGATCCTATTTATCCATCTGAGCCTTCCTCTTCTATGAAGAGGCCCTCTTGGCTTAGGGGGCTACTTGATGATGTTGAAGGAGATGTTGCACCTTGAAGAACCTTCCATGAAAATAAGAAACCTAATAGGTATCAGGGATACCTGACCATAATGAACATGATCATACAAAATGAGCCTTCATCATTCTCAGATGTCATCAAGCATCAAGTATGGAAGGATGCTGTGATCAAAGAATATGAGTCTATTATGAAGAATGATGTCTGGGAAATAGTTCCCAGACTCCAGGACAAGAAATTGTCACTTCTAAATGGCTTTACAAGATAAAGCACGCAGCAGATGGAAGTACAGAAAAGTATAAGGCTCGTTTTGCTGTTCGTGGTTTCTGCCAGAAGGAAGGTATAGACTATGATGAGATATTTGCACTTGTTACCAGATATACGACCATCCGCTCGATCATAGCCCTTGCGGCTTCACAAGGATGGAACCTACATCAGATGGATGTCAAGACCGCGTTCTTGCATGGTTCAATCAAAGAAGAGGTCTACGTGGAGCAACCCGAAGGATTTGAGATTTATGATCAAAATTCTCATGTATGCAGGTTGAAAAAAACCCTCTATGGGCTAAAGCAAGTACCCTGAGCATGGTATGAAAGGATCAATAACTACTTGATGAAGCTGGGATTCACTGGGAGTGAAGCCAATCCTAACCTTTACTTTAAGGTTGAAGATGAAAAACCTCTCACATTGGTGTTGTATGTGGATGATCTCTTCCTAACAGGTTCAGACCCTCTCATTCACAAATGTAAGAGTGAGTTGGCTTCTGAATTTGAAATGAAGGACCTAGGAGTTGAAGTTTGGCAGAAGCCAGGGGAAATTTTCCTATCTCAAGGAAAATATGTGGTGAAGATTCTGGAAAGATTCGGTATGGTGGACTGCAAGCCTGTAACTACCCCGATGGAGCTTGACTTCAAAAAGTTAAGTGGTAGTGCTGCTGAACCTGTTTTACGAAATGCCACCGAGTATCGTCAACTCATTGGAGCATCAATGTTCTTGGTGAACTCCAGTCCAGACATATGTTTTGTGGTCAACACATTGAGTCAACATATGGTTGAACCTCACCACATACGTTGGATTGGTGCTAAGAATCTGTTGAGATATCTTTGTGGCACAATCACTTTTGGGTTAAGATACACTACCGGAGATGTGAGACTACTTGGATATACTGATGCTGATTGGGTAGGCAGTGTGGTTGATTGTAAGAGCACTTCCGGGCATTGTTGTTTCTCCTTGGGATCTACTTTGATATCCTGGATGAGCAGGAAGCAGAAGTCGGTGGCTCTGAGCACCGCCAAGGCAGAGTATATTGCTGCTAGTATGGCCTCCTGTGAGACAATCTGGTTGCGGAAGCTCTTCAGTGAGCTGTTTGGATTTACACTGGATACCACCGTGATCCTATGTGACAACCAGGGTGGGACTCGTTTGTCAGAGAATCCCGTGTTTCATGATCACTCCAAGCATATCGATATCAGGTACCACTATATTCGAGATATGGCGTAGCGGGGAGCTATAAGGCTCCAACATATCGGTACAGATGAACAGGTTGCCGACATTCTGACAAAGCCCCTAGGGAAGGTCAAATTTTTGACTTTCCAAGAACGACTTGGTGTCGTCCAGAAACCCTTTGATGAGGGTCCTGTATGATGCATTGAGCTCTAGGAGCTCCAGGGGGGTTGCGGGGTATTTCTTGGAGCGACATATGACTAAAGGGTGATTCACTATCCCTTCGTGGTGTACATATACACCCCATGGCGATTATGTAGCAGGATGATTAGTTCTCTTGTGAGGTCTGGATGATGTGTTCTCCATGACGATTATGTAGCAAGATGATTAGTTCTCCTGTGAGGTTTGGATGATGTGTTCTCCAGACGACTATGTAGTAGGATGATTAGTTCTCTTGTGAGGCTTGGATGATGTGTTCTCCATGGCAATATTGTAGCAGGATAATTAGTTCTCTTGTGGGGACGGGATTGATTAAGTTCTCCTGTCAAGGCATCCTACCCATGTAGTCTGGGACTCATGGGAAGTACCTCTCATCTGATCAATGAGCAGGGAAATGAAGTTAGGAACCATAGTAGTACCAATGGACGCATTGTTGTATCTACCATACTCCCTACGCTAGGATGACCTTCATTAATCTGGGATCAATGATACTGGTCTGGGACTAGTGGTAGGAGTTGTACCTACTATGACGTTGACTTCGGGTCGGTTGAGACTGGTCTAGGACCAGTGGTACATACTCTGAGACTAACCTCGGGTCAGTGCAGTACTGGTCTGGGACCAGTGAGAGTGGTACATACTATGACGCTGACTTCAGGCCGGTTGAGACTGGTTTGGGACCAGTGGTACACTCTCTGAGATTGCGATACTGGTATGGGACCAGCGGTAGGAGTGTTACCTACTATGATGTTGACTTCGGGTCGGTTGAGACTGGTCTGAGACCAGTGGTATGCACTTTGAGACTGACTTCGAGTCAATGGAGGATGATATTGGTCTGGGACGAGTGGTAGGAGTTGTACTCACTATGACACCAACTTCGGGTTGGTTGAGACTGGTCTGGGACTAGTGGTACATACTCTGAGACTGACTTTGAGTCAGTATGATGCATCCTCGATCATTTCTTCTTGTTCTTAATTCGGACAAAAGTAGAGCAGAACAGAACAAAGCAGAGCAGAGTAGAACAGAGCAGAGCAGAGCAGTACAAGATTAGTACAGGGCAGAACAAGACAGAGCAGTACAGGCAGAATAGAGCACAATAGAGTAGATCAGAATAGGGCAGGATAGAACAGAGCAAAGCAGGCATGATAGAGCAAAGCAGAGCAGGGGTCAAGCTGTACAGGACAATGCATTTGATGGATGAATAGTAGTGACAGACAGACAGATTGTAGATGGAGTTCTCCCTAGTTGAGAGGGAGTGTTAAAATTGGCAACTAGGGCCAAACTCCATGTGGGTCATTTTATTCATGGCTGATAATATTTTTATTAGACTCCTCTCATCGAGAGGTGTAGGATTGATCTAAATATCATCCGATTCCGATAAGTATTTATGGAGATATGAATTTATTTTGATTATGGAATAATTATCAAGCCGACCAGCCACTCATATAGGCTCAGAAGCCCAACAATCGCATCTATTCAAACATCAACAGTTGTGTATAAATACAGGAGGTCTTTTCCTCATTTGAACTCACTCATCTCATCACATCTCTCTCTCTCTCCTGCGCAGAAAAGAGACTCTTCTCTATTGCGTAAAAAAGAGACTCTCTCTCACACATGTGGAAGGAAGGACGCAGTTTTGGGGCTGCAACTGCAGAACCAAAGTTTGACCAACGTTGACCAAGAGACTCCCTCCTCATAACTGCGCTGTAGGTCCATTGTAAAAATTTCTGTTTTCCCACCCCGGTTTTCAGTTTCTCCGTATTTCTCCCATGTAGTTTAATGCCCTTTTCCATAACCATACATTCAACAAGATGAAAAAAATAAATTTGCTGAAAACACAAATTCTGGAAATTTTACAGAATGCTGGAAATTGCAGAAATAAAAATCAACAGTAATAAACAGCCATTAAAACACGTTAAAACACTGATATTTTTGGTCAATGTGACCCTGGAAAAACCCCCTACAACTCTTGGGGAAAACCAGTTTGAGAGCTCTTCTTTATTTCCGAAAAAAACCTTTTTACAGCAAGAAAATATTCAACAAAAATCAGCAAGCAAACTCTTACAACTTATCTCAGCCTTGCTGAAAAACTGCCCTGCTGAAACTTCGTTGTTGTTACTCCGCCGCTGATACTCCGCAGCTCACTGTCCAGAAATCTCCCTTGCTCTCTTGCTCTCCTTCTCTCAATCTGCTCATGAAAGAATTGAATCGAATGTGATCTTTTCTTCCTTTTTCCTCCCTTAATATAACTCCAAGTGACTTTTGGGTGATCTCTAAATCCAATGGCTGAAATAGATTTAGATCAATGGCTGAGATTAAATGCACATTTAAATCTCACTTTCTATTTTTTAATTCACCCCACTTTAATAAAGACCCACTTAGTCATTTATTTCCAAAGTCACTTTTCCTTTCTAATTTTTCATTGACTTTATAAAAGTCACTTTAAAATTAGACTTAGTAACTTTATCACTTAAAGTCACTTTTAAATTAGATTTTAACTTTATAAAAATTATAAAGTCACTTTAGGAGAAAAATTAAAATCTTTTGGACACTTTTCCCTAGGCCAAAGATCAAAGCCTAAGGGAACCACCTGTCCTCCGGTACCAAATTTCAACACTCCCTCTTATCGAGGAAGGTGTTCCTCACCACACCCATCTTGTCTCTGAAGTAAACATGCTTGCCCCGTGGTAAGGCTTTGGTAAGAATGTCTGCTACCTGCTCATCAGTGGAAATATACTCAAGCTTCACAGCTCCCTTCTGAACATAATCTCTGATGAAATGATATCTGATCCCGATATGCTTTGACCTGTCATGAAACACTAGATTCTCCGTGAGTTTAATGCAACTCTGATTATCACAGTAAATCACTGAAAGTCTCAACGGCTGACCAAATAAGCCAAACAACATCTTGCGAAGCCAGATGGTCTCACAACTAGCTAGACTGGCTGCCATATACTCTCCTTCTGCTGAACTCAGTGTTACTGACTACTGCTTCCGGCTGAACCATGATACTACTGCTCAACCCAACCCAAAATAGCACCCTGAAGTGCTCTTCCTATCAGAAGCACAACTTACCCAATCAGAATCAGTGTATCCTAACAATCTCACTCCATCTCCCTGCCTGTAGTCCAGATCATAATCCACTGTCCCCTGCAAGTACCGCAAAATGTGTTTTGCAACCACCCAGTGAACCTTCCTAGGCTCACACATAAACTGACTCATCGTGTTGACTGCAAAACAGATATCTGGTCTAGTGTTGACCAAATACATCAAGGAACCAATCAGCTCCCTGTACAATGTGGGATCCACCAACTCGGAATCCGAAGCATGAAGCTTCTTCCAGTTGGTGATCATCGGTGTCGACATGGGTCTACAATCCTCCATGTGGAATCTGCTAAGGATGTCCACAATATACTTCCCCTACCCCAGGAAGAAATGCCCCTCCTCCTACCACACCTCCAAACTCAAAAAGTAATGCATCAAGCCAATGTCCTTCATCTCAAACTCCGTCGCAAGATCTCTCTTGCAGTGCTCTATGAGTCTCTCTGCACCTGTAATGACCAAGTCATCCACATACAACACCAGAATGAGAGGCTCCTCACCTATCACAATAAAGTAAAGGTTCGGATCTGCCTCACTCTTTGTGAAACCCATCCCCTGCAAATAAGTATCTATCCTGGAGTACCAAGCTCTGGGAGCTTGCTTCAGGCCATAAAGGGCCTTCTTCAGTATGCACACATGGGACTCCTTACCATGCACCTCAAAGCCTGTGGCTGCTCAATGTACACCTCATCCTGTATGAAGCCATTGAGAAATGCGG